>PVLD010003347.1:0-144477 GCA_004027595.1 Dinomys branickii | reverse complement strand
TTCCGCTTAAAAGGCTGTACAGATATTGGTTAGATACTCCCTACCTAGTGACCTGGGTGAGGTGTGTAAGACTGCTCCCCCACCCTCCCAGGGTTCCCTGCAGGTATAGGGATGGATCTCCTCCCCCACTCGGTGATCTGGTCGCGAGCGCCGATATCTCACCAGTTATTGGAGTCCCTGCAGGCATGAAGGTTCCAAGTTGCCAGTCTATCCTTTGGGGCTTTCTGCGCGGCCCGCCCGATGCGCACGAAACGTGAGACCGCTGGGCGTTGCTGCCGCCAGAGAGCCGATCTCTGTTGGGAGTCGCCGGGGGGCTGCGCCGGCTCGGGAGGTGGGAGGGATCGAGCCGTCCGTGTTCTCAGGGCGTCAGGACCCAGTAAATCTTTCTCTCCGCTCCTGGCGCTTGGGTGTCTCCGCGCGGCCCGCCCGACACGCGCGAACCGTGGGATTGT
The DNA here is from genome assembly GCA_004027595.1 of Dinomys branickii. Lineage (NCBI taxonomy): Eukaryota > Metazoa > Chordata > Mammalia > Rodentia > Dinomyidae > Dinomys > Dinomys branickii. The sequence goes on along the minus strand of PVLD010003347.1, from coordinate 144,025 downwards.
CGGGCGTCTCCGCCGCTAGCAAGCCAATCTCTGTCGGGAGTCACCGGGGTGGCGCACCGGCTCGGGAGGCGGGAGGGACCGAGCCGGCTGCGCTCCCACGGCGCTTGGACCGAGCCAAGGTTCTTCCCCGCGGGGATCGTCCCTGGCTCCCAGCGTCTGGGGCTTTCCCACGTCTCGCCCCGGCAGCCTGGTCCGCCCTTCCACATCTCCCCCGGCATCTCAGAGAAATACGCCCAGTTTAAACTTCCCAGCCGAGGTCCCGGCATTCACGCTCGCCAAGTCTGTCTCGAGCTGGTGGTGTTTATTAAGGAGGTTCGCTCCCTTGCTGCTCACCTGGTCGCCATCTTCCCCGGATCCCTAAATAGGTATTGCTTTAAGCTTCTATACTTGCGGCAATTTGTATACAGCAGCAGAAAACTAACCTAGGGCCTATTTATTTCTACAATTAATCTATTTTAACTAGCAGCTAGACTCATCTAGAGTCAAGCCTCTTGTAACATATAATTGTTCAATTAAGCAACAGTGATAAAGAACATTTCTAATGAATGACACAGATTTTTCCAAGGGCATTATTTGTAGTGCCAGGGTATGGGGAAACTGTGAACTCACACTGAAGGCCAACTCTTCTAATTTGTTTTTTCTTTTTTTTTTTTGGCAGTACTGGGGATCAAACTCAGGACCCTGCGCTTGCTAGGCAGGCGCTTATTCCACTGAGCTATATCCCCAGTCCTAAAGGTTTTTTTTTTTTTTTGCAGTACTGGGGATCGAACTCAGGACCCTGTGCTTGCTAGGCAAGCGCTTATTCCACTGAGCTATATCCCCAGCCCCAACTCTTCTAATTTGTGACAAGGGCACTACCCAGAAGCAGAGAGGCCAGTCCAAAGATGTAAGGCAGGAGCACCAACAACTCCAGATAGGTGCTGACCCCTCAGAACAGAAGGACTGGCCATGGGCCTTGCTTTTGAAAACTTCTTGTGCCAAGTCCATATAATTCAAGTGCTGGGAATGCAGTCTTCTGCACAGTGACTGTGAAGATCACATACAGTCGGGGGTGGGGAGAACAAACACAGATGAATTCTAAAATGACAAAACTTAGCTGGCAGGCAGTTTCTAGGAGCTGGGGTGAAAATCTTGGACTGCATCATAGTTCTCAATATTTGGCTATTTTGCTAAAGTCTGCAGTGATGGCTACAAAGATGTCCTGATTTCAGGGCTGTGCCCAAAGGACACCACTCTAAATTAGAGAGGGGACAGAGCTATGCCTAGCACTGGAGCTTATTAGAAATCGTGAATCTTTCTCTTGCTTTGGCTCCAGGACTCCATCAAAGGAACTGCAGTTTCAGCATCTGTGTCAGAGCTGAGCTCAGGGGAGGGGGCTGAGGGAGGGAGTTGTGTTTGGCCTGGCTGTTTCTCCCAGCTGCTGTTGAGCATGCTTTCCCCTGGAAGAAGGAGAGGGGTCTACAACAGCAACTATGTGGCTGCAGTCACCCCTGAGGTCCCGGCTCATTGGATTACACTGCATCTGTTCCTGAAAGGCTTTACTGAAGTATAATTTACATACCATAAGATTCACCTGCTGTGACCGTACAGTTATAATTTTTAACAAACTTATGCAATCATGCAATCACCAGGTCTAGAACAAATCTGTCGATCCCCCAAAACTTCCCCTTGTCAGGTTGCAGCCAGCCCTCCCTCCTTCCTGCATCTCCAGACAGCAGATGAATTACTTTATGTCTCATTATTTTGTGCTTTCTTGAAATTTCCTATGGCTGGAATTAGACAGCATCTTTTGTCCCTGGATTCTTTCACATAGCTCAGTGCTATGGGGCATCCCAAATGTGTCAGGGGCAGAGTGAAGAGTGAAACAGACATTGGCCCTGTCCTCTTGGAGATTAAGACCAGTAGGGAGAAAGGGACTTATCAAATAATCCCATGTAAGGGATAATGACACCTTGCTCTGTTGGTTACCACAGAGTGCTACTCACTCCTACAGATCAGGTATAATGTGACCTGAGAGGTCTGAGGTGGCAGCAGAGGGAGGAGACCTCTCAGCTGAGAGCTCAGGAAGGAGCAGAGGTTAATCTTCCAAAGGAACAGAGTCTGAAGAGATGAGGAAGTGGGTAGATGGTAAGAGAAGAGATGGGTGAGGTCCCATGGGGACTCTGGAGTTTGCATGCCTGAAAAAGGCCCACCTGGAGAAGAGGCAACTGCAGTGACCCAGGAGATTGGATCCTGATGGAGAAAGGAAAGAGGTAGAGGTGAGTGTCACTTGGTCACTTGGTGTCTCACAGTCACATGCATGGTGACCCTCCTGAAAGGTAGATTCTGACCTAGTAGGTTTGGGGCACAGCCTGAGACTCTGGATTCTGTCCAGTGCATAGCCCACACTATTACTGGTCATCATGATCACACTTTGAAGAGTCAAGACTGAGCCCTGTGGGAGGGTCCAGTAGGCTGCATAGATGTTAGGGATGGACCTGGCTGCGAGACTCTGCTGCTGCAGGAAGAGCAGCTCCAATTTTAGCAAAAGGAGAGGAAGGCACACAGAAGCCAGATTTGGAGACAAGGCCTGATGGAGTCCCCTGGGCAGCGGCTTTTGCTCTGTTTGACCCTGCCACGGAAAATCCAGAAACTCTAAGTTAGAAAGCACCTTAAAAATCACTAGCCTGACAATCTAGAAAGCAGAAGGAAGGTTTTCAAACTATGGTCACCTGTCCTTAAATTCCATGGAACTGCCTTGGGGGAGGGCCGGGGATGGGACCGGGGTAAACAGTGCTGGGTCAGCAGCAGGTCTCTCTGGTTCTTTGGGACAGCTCTGTAAAACACCTCTGCTTCACGGGATGATGTGATTTGGTTACCATCTAAGCTAGGAAGGAAGGAAGGAAGGAAGGAAGGAAGGAAGGAAGGAAGGAAGGAAGAAAGAAAGAAGAAAGAAAGAAGAAAGAAAGAAAGAAGAAAGAAAAAGAAAGAGAGGAAAAAGGCACTGAAGGCTTGGAAAGCATCCTACTTCAATTAATTGCTATCAGCGAACAGAAGAACAAAACTTCCACACTTCTGTTTCCTCCAGGAACCTGGAAAGGCCCCGTGCCTCCAAACAACCACTGCCTTTGAGCGAGCACTGCAAAAAGAGGGTGAGATATCCTCCAGGGGTGGGCAGGGGGCCTTGTGAGCACACTAGGGGTATGCCAGTGGCACAGCAGCTGGGCCCAGACCCCCAATCCCATTCCTGCCCCAGGGGACCTGCCGACTCCCTCTATTCCTGAGGCCTGTGGGGTGTGGCTGACCTAGTTGCTTGATTCCTTTCAACTCCACATGCGAGCAAGTCAGAAAAAGCTGCTGTTTTATCTGGTCTTAATTAAACAGGATCTGCGTGGAGGGGAGAGCCCTGTCCAAGTGTGCGGTCAGGGACAGAGGTCTCCAGGATGGCCTTGGAAGATGAGCCGTGCAGAGGCCGGGAGCTGGCACTGACACCAGGATCCTTCCTTCCTGAGTTGCACCATGCACACAAGCTGTTTGAACTACTCGCTACCTCAGAGCTCACCCATTTGAGGACGTCATTGCATGTCCCCTCCCCATCTACATGCTATATATCTTGGGCTAAAAGCTGCTTCCTGTGTGTCTCTCTTGTACACCCAGCTTCTGCTGCCCAGTACTTGGAGCCTAGGGAAGGAGTGAAAGAAACAGCAGTCCTTGTCGTCACCCCACACGATCTTTCTTCCACCAGATCTTTTTATGAAGACGTAAATGTGCCCGCACAGCCTGATTCTTCCCTAATGTCCAGATCTGCTGTGGGAAGGGAGCACCCACACCTCCTTCCCACGCCTCTGTTCTCCTGGGAATTCCCCGTAGTTGCCCTCATAAGGAGGCTAATCTGACATCAGTGTTCCAGTTCATAGCTCTTCCTTCCAATGACTTCATCGTGCCTTTCACTCTCACAAGGGTGCTGGGTCCATTCTGCTGATGTGACGTCTTGGATCGGACAGCAAGAGCAATGGCAGCGATACTTAAGCCTTGGGGTTGACTATATGGACCATGTTTTTATCAGAGTTTTGCACTGGTGGTTGTCAGATGCATGCTGAATTGCTATTGTTCTTTGCTAAGAAATGCCCCACCGAGGAGCAGCAGGCGTTCTGTTTACCAACGTCCCTTCCCACTGCTACCTTTAACCCTGGGAATTCTAGTCCAGTGCAAGAGCTGTCACTCAGGCAGACCTCTCCCCCAACCTCTCCGCACAAGCGCTGGCATTTCAGCAGCACCTTTCATGCTTCTTTTGTTTGTTTGTTTTTAAGCCTCTTACCGACTGTACAGCCGTGTCCTGCCTGGATGACTGGACCCTCAGAAGGAAGACAGAGTGAGAAGCTTCTACCCTCCTTGCTGGTCTTACTCATCTCTCAAAGGCTTCTGCAGGGCCACATAAATGGGCCACTCAGGGTCCTTGAGGAAGGATTTCTGCAGTGTTGCTGCTTTCCTCTAGAGCTGCTTTCAGGGCCTGCAGCTTATCCTTTCTAGCAACTTTCAACCCCCTTTAAAGGGTGGCTTTGATTCTTGAAAGTGGCCCCAAGCCCTCTAGAGGCAAAGTATGTGACTTGGGTGGGGAGACAGACTGGGTCATCATGTCTTTTGGTTGGAAATGAAGTGTGGCTGCAGTAACATAACACGTCTGACTTTCTAGTGAGGCTCAGTAACAGCCCAAGTCTTCACCTGACAAAGGTGAATTCCAACACCCCAGGAATAAAGGTGTGGCCTCCCAGGACACCGTCTGAAGGGGGTAACTTATTTCACCATGTGTTTTCTGGAATGTAGAAGATAAGCATCAGCCATCAACTTTACAGCCATCAACTACCCCTGCGGCAGGACTGGATTGTGATAATCAGATGTTTGCTAATCTTTGTGCAAACAGTACAGATACTAATTTTAGGAGACCTGGCTTATTGATAAACCCAACTAACATTTACTTGAGGTTGGCTACTCTCAAAGTGTGGTATCTAGTTCATTCCAGAATGCAAGATGTTGGCTTCTTCTTATCACCTAGGTGAAGACCATCTTCCCAGCCAGCCAGTGGACCACCCCTGAGCCCCCGTCCTGTGGGAGAGACCCATGGCAGCAGCACTCCAGCCCATGCTGCCTTCACTCATCTGCACGTCCCTAACCTAGCCTGGCTTGGCACATTGAGGCCTTCAACACATACCCTCTCAACTAACACTGTAGAGTTACAGCCTGGCATCCTCAGCAGCCCAACCTACCCTATGAAACACCATTTCAAACTAAAGCTCATGCTCTAAAAAAGCCACCACTGTCAATTGTTCCTGTTCCTTGCCACCAGCCACCTGCAGGGGTAGTGTCTCCCAACAAGGACATGGCATCCACGGGACCACATTTTGGATCTGTCACTCACTAGATAGGTGATACGAGAGGCCCTACTGCATCTCAGAGAGCTTCTGCTATTTAACCTGTATAATGGACAGAATGAGCTGAACCTCCCCGTTGTTTGAAGAATAAACGAAGTCAGGATAGTTATAATAAAAGCATTTATTTTTCTTGTCCTCAGTGCCTTAAATGCAAACTTCAATGTAATCATTTCTTGAAGGCTCCAGGTAGGTGTCATTAGTCTCCATTTCACAGATGAGAACACTGAATGCACAGGACATTAGTAAGCCCCTGGCCATCCTGCTAAGGAGGACTGGGTCAGACTGCCTGCCTCTGATGGAGGTACCATCCTTCTCTCCCATTGACTGATGACTAGGGTATCTTTGACCTCCTCCCTCTCTGTTGTGGCCTGACTTTGGGTTGTGTCCTTCAAGGGTCCATACATGAAAGCCTGGTCCCCAGGATGGTGGTGATGAGAGGTATTGTGGACCCTGAGAGCTGGGGCCTTGGAGAAGGCCCTTACGTGATGGGGACTGGGGACCTTGGTCTCTCTCAGCTTCCAGGCTCTCACATGTGTTCTCGCCATGATGAGCCATCCTCATCTGAGGTCCATAGGGTTGGGGCCACCAGATTGTGGACTTGAACTTCCCGAACCATGAACCCAAATAAACCTCTCTTCACTTCATTGGCGTTTTTGGATAATGACACCAAGCTGACTGATACGCTTCCTTACCACCTGACCCTCTAGTCAGCAACCGTCTCTTTCATTCTCCCTCAAGTACACCAGCTGAACTCTGACAGAATTACAGCAAGGAGACACTGGCCAACATGAGACTAAAACACATCTCCTGCTCACTTGGGAAGCCACCCTCATTCTGTGGGGACTGTCAGCCCCAAAGCCCAGACTTCACCTAAACAGGAACATTCATTCTGTGGTCATAAGAACAATGACCCCACAGTTGGTAAAACAAAGCCTGGTGACTTCAAAAGCAAAACACTGCTGATTTCACCTGGAAGTCCAGGGGCTGGTTTCCCACTGGTCTGGCTTCTCAGGAGGAGGAGGAGGAGGAGGAGGAGGAGGAGGAGGAGGAGGAGGAAGTACAAACACAGGAGGCTCAGTTTTCAAAATGAGGGCCAGCAACTTATTCTGATTCCAAACATAGTGGCTGCTCATCCATAGGTGTCTCCCATTACCTTCAGGGGACACCTTCTAGGATCTCCAAGGGGTGCCTGAAGTGAAGGGAGTTCCAAACCCTACATGTCCTCCTTTTTCTCCTCTTGAGTCAAGAATATTTCCCTTTTCATGTCGTGGAAGCACGTTAAAGGCTCTCTTTGGCAGATCCGACTTGCCAGCATCAGACTCTTGCACCTCGCAGACACAGTGAAGTAAAAGTGGGGCTACTTGAACACAAACAAGCACAAAGTGACTGTGAGAATCTGTCTGATAACATCAAAGGCTACTAAGCTCCCAGTGGGGAGCACAGACAGGACAGAGACACAAGACTTGGGGTGATCCCTGTCCCCGAAGAAAGCAGTGTTACTATTGTAAGTATTTACAACCTGCAAATTGTCTACATTTGGGATTTTCTATTTAATGTTTTTGGATCATGGCTGATCTTGAGTAACTGAAACCTCAGAAAATGAGATCCTGGATAAGGGGGGACCATATAAATATCTTCAGAACTAAAAGAACACTTCCTGGAATGGCCCCCACTTCACAATTGCCAAGCTTTCTGAAGCTTGCCAACTTCAAAAGCAATGGTCCCCACTTGACAATTGCCAAAGTTTCTGAATAGATGGGAGGTCAACTTCCACCTTGGTCTCAACCCAACACCTGCTCGTGTGGGTCCTTTCCGGGCACTGCCCTTGAACACTGCCTACCTCTATCTCTCTTCTCCTGAATGCCCACTTTCCACCTGGCTGCACCTACCCACAGCTGGGTGAACTGAAAATGCTTTGCTGGTGGTTTTTGTGGATACTCAGTTGGCATTACCATGATCTGGGGGTCTGCCTGACTGTAGACTTAGGGAGGGTGGGAGCTGTAGGTTTTTCCTGTCCTGTCCTGGGCTCTGCCTCCAGGCAGGCCTGGCGGCCCACCCAAAGAAAGAACAAAATGCATGTGATAGCTGATGGCTTGTGAACCAGGAAGATGCATGGGAGGGAGACACAGCAGGATCCACAGCCACAGCTCCCATTCCTCCAAGATTGGCTGGCTCAAGACTCAACTGGAAAGCCCATCCTGTCCTGCTCCCAACAGGTTTGAAATCTCAGGTAACTTTTGTATTTTAATGGAGGCATTCTAGAAGCATCAACCGCATTCTCTTGAAATATCTATGATTAGGAAAGAGACTGTATACCAAGACCTTTCCTAACTGTGAGGTGCTAGGGGTCAAGGACTCCAGGTGGAAGGGAAATGGAAGGAGGGGGTACACATTCCTAAGCTACACCTCAAAGTCCTCTTCCTGCAGCATCTGTCCCCAGACAGGGACAACACTTCAAGGCCTTGTGAATGAAAAACTGCATCCAATGCTATGGGCCTGGGAGGGAGAATGGAGAAAGTGCTGTTCTTGGACAGAGCGTTTAAAAAAGATTTTAGTTTGACCGCAAAATGAAGCAGGGAGCAGAGAGAAAGGAGAGGGAAGCTGGATCCCAGGATGGGTGGAGGCTGGGCAGGGCTGGAGCTCTGTTCTGAGAGCAGGAAAGCGAGCCAGGGTGGAGGAGTTTTAGGGCAGCTCCAATGCGGGCTTGAAAGGCAGGCTCCTCAGGCAGTGTTATTACTGCCATTAGTATGAAGTCTTCCACACAAGCCGCTCTCTTCTGTCTAAAAGGCCCCCATCATTGGCTTCAGCCTAGAAGGTACATTCTGCTGGAAGGTTTAAGCAAGATATGTTCCCCATAAAAAGAGAACAGAGCAAAGAGTTGCTTTTAAAGCAGAAGAATTTGTGAGCTGGGGTTGGGGGGGCTCTGAAAGCAGCTGCCTTCCAAATCTGCGCCTCTCCTGTCCGCCCCAGGGCTGCTCAGCAGGGCCAGGAGTGAGGATGGTGAAGAGAGGAGTTTTAAGTTGCTCCAAGGTCTACACATTTCAAGAACCCTTAAAGTCACATTGTTGTTGAAATAAATTTTCTCGTATTAACTCCTGTAATTGATCTCTGGTCAGTGTAACCAAAAAGCTAGGACTGTCCCATAAAAGGTGAGAAGGCTGAAGATGTCTGTTGCTTCCCCCTCACGGTTTCCTTTCCCACTGCTGAAAATAATTTTGGAAATTAAACAAATCAAATGCAAACTTGCCCATGAATCTAGCACTGACTAAGACTTAGAAGCCGGATGATGTCAGGTGTTGTGCAGTGACACACATGGGAGTTGCTCCTGGCTGTCGTGCTGGCCCTGGCCCTCGCATGCTGTCTGGAAGGTGCAGTGTAGGACAGCCAGTGTCACTGGCCTCTGAGACCCTCCTGCTTTCGTCTTTCTGTAAAGGAACAGCTTTTGCATTTTCAAGGCAGTCTGAAGAATTCATTTGCATGTAAAATAAGTGGTTGGGTGGAGACCCTATGCCCAGGGCTTCCCTTGGCCTGCAAATGGTTCCCATTGTGCCAGGGAGGACCCTTGACAAAGCATTACTTGTTGGGTGCCCATTCCTCTAAAGACAAGTTCTGGAGTCTGGGAGGCCCTGGTTCAGCTGTAGCTGTGCACTAACCAGGTCTCTCTGTGACCTGGTAGGTCACCTGTCCTGTCCCAGTTTTAATTTTTGGATCTGAAATGAAGCAAGTGATAAGAGCTAACATGTCCACAGTGCCTGCTGGGCCACACGGTGGTGAAGGTAGATGTCTGTGGCCATCAGGCCAGCAGGAGGCAGTCTCCAGGGGCATCAAACACCAGCACACACCTGAAGGAGGCTCACGGCTGTGCACCCGTCAGACTGAAGGCAGGAACAGCCCCTGTGCCTAGCTGACCCCCAGTACTGTATCTTCCACGCTGGCCAGGGGAGAAGGTCAGGAAACAGGCCTCGACACTAGTGACTCAGGGATTCTGACTGCATGCTTCCTTGTTAATTGCAATAGGCACAGGAGGCATGAGTGAAAACTACAGTGTGTGTTTAAGCTTTTAAAAATGTTCTACAAAATACTCAAAATACTCCTGCTCACTTTGAACACATTTATCTCATCATTTTGCCACTTTTTGGAGAAGTTTGTGAGTGTCTTTAGTTGTGCTGTCCTGGCTGACTCAGTATCTTACATGGATCCAAAAGTTACCTTTCATAGTCACTTTGACTTATTTCAGGTCAACAGAATACTGACTGACACGCTGACTCCTATCACTGCTAGTTCTTTTTCTTGTTCCTGTACTCTAAAGCAAGTGGATTAGACAGTCTGTACTCTTTTGCATGTGACTCAACACTGTGTTAACTGTTGAACAGTGTGTGAGCACAGCCCAGTTTATTTATCCTCGCCAATACCAATAGACAGTTGGGTGGTTTCCAGGGTGTAACTATTGGGAGCAGGGCTGCTGTGGATATTCTAGCACATTTAGTGTGCATACAGGTACTTCTGCCAATACATGAAGGTGGGACTGCTGGGTTGTAGAGTAGGCATATATCTAGTTTTAGTACTTAGTGCTTAATAAGTTTACAAAGTGGTAGATTTATACTTCCACTAGCATCGGACAAGATTTCCAGTTGCTCTACCTCCTTGTCAACACTTAGTATTGCCTGCCTCAGTTTGGCCATGCTGGTGAGTTTGTCATGGTATGGCGTTGTGGGCTCAATTTGTATTTTCCTGATGATTTGTGACATGGAGCCACTTTTCATAGTTTACTAGCTATCTGAACTTCCTTACTGATTTATTTAGTTTTTGGTACTGGAAATGGAACTGAGGACCTCATACTTGCCAGACAGGGGCTATGTCACCATCTTATATGAAGTTCAAAATCATTTCTCCTTTTACTTATGTGAGGTTGTCTGTGTTTCTTCTTATTGATTTCCAAAATAGTTTTTAAAAAGAATTTCTGAATATGAAAGCTTTGTTGAATATCTATCTGTATCTATGAAGGTAAATATACCTAAATCTGTCTATATCTACACTAACTTCTTTTATTGATCAGCTTCCATCCTGGCCTGTGATGAAATAAAAATTACAAGAGATGAAATTGCAGTATTGTCAACAGAACCCTGGCATTCTCACCCAGCCCAGTGGGTCCTGAGAATGTGTCTCAAGGGACAAGGACAAAGTTGAATCTGTCCCCAAGATGACTAACCTCTTGTCTGCCCACTGCCTGTGGCTGCCTCTTTGCCAGTGACAACCATACCACTACTGAAGTTTCACATGTCCCGGATGGGCACTATGGAGACATCCAGGCACCAAGTGCCTCCCACTGTGTGGCACCACTCAGCTACAATCTGTGCCTCTTCCATCTTCTGTCCTCACAGTCACACAGCCTGAGGCCAAATGGCCCTTACAGAGATGCTCCCCACATTCCTCTGGGCATGTTCTAGAACACATTGGAACAGATACACAAATAAAAACACTGACTTTTGCTATATACAACCACATGTGTATTCCTAGTCATTTTGGGTTGGTGGGCTCTGAATATATTATTTGTTGGGGAAGAAAAGTTTAGACTCATTTCCAGATGCAAGTGAGGGGTGCTTTTAGCCCTGAGCATTCTCTTGTAGTGCCCCCTCTCATCTTGCCACCTCAAATAAATGTGAAATTGGGGACCAAACTTTTTTCCAAAACTCATTTTAGTTGTTATGCAAACAGCATTCTGGCCTTGTACTCCCAAGAAGTCATCCCCCTTAAGACCCTCTGTTATAGTGTAGATCTAAAACATACCTCCCCAAAATCTCATGTATTCAGAGGTGAGGCTTTGAGAGGTGATTGGATCATAGAGGTGCTATACTCATGTGCTGTAAGGAGAAGTGGGGCCTGGATGGAGGGCTGGATCCCTAATTGTGTAACCTGGAAGGTCACAGATTCTTATCATTGTTCCCTACCCCTCCACATCCTATCTGCCATAAGGTGAGCAGTTTTCCTCTGCTATGCCCTTCTAACACCAACCATAGACTAAAATCCCCTCTACTGTGAGTCAAATTAAAGCTCTCCTCCTTTTAAGTTGTGCACAATGGGTACTGGATCCCAGTGACTTTGTTACTTTCTTATTGCTGGGAGGAAATACCTGACACCCGCAAGTTAAAATAGGTAAGATTTACTTTAGCTCACAGTTCATAGAGGTTTAAGTCCATAATCAGCTGGCTCCAGTGCAGAGCATCATAGAGGAGGGGCATGGAGGAGGAGTATCATGGAGGAGAAATAATTCATGGTGTGGTAAGCCGGAAGCAAGGTGCCTTCCTTCTTTCCCTTTTTATTCCATTCAAGCTGCAAACCTATTGGTCAGTACCATCCACCCTGAGGGTCTTCCCTCTTCAGTACACTCACCAACCTCCAGAACTATGCTAAAACAATTAGTGGACTGACCTAGTATCATATATCCATGGTCTGGTACACAGACCCATAATCCAGTCACTTCCAAAAGCCCCACCTATGTGTGTGTGGGACTTTAGGGGCCATCTGGATATTAGCCATGATACCCAGTGATGGAAAAGCTGATAAATTCTTATAGAGATTTGCAAGAGTTTGTTTCTCAGGTTCATTTCTACTTGGCTTGGGGTTCCCAGAAGCTGTCCTTGTATACTACTTTAACCAACAGAATGTGGAGAGCATGTGTCAGCTGTGAGTCCAGCCTTGATAGGCCTTACAGTTTGTGGTGAGTATCATAGAACCATGTCCACCATGTGGATCACTCTGGAACAGCCTGGTGAGGAGGGCATGGGAATTAGGTGTTCTCAGTGCCCAGCTATTGAACAGCCACCTGCCCAGAGCCATGCTGCCTGGCCACTGACACATGAGAAAGCCAACCATGACCGAAGGCCCACACAGCTAAACCAAATCCAAACTGCTGACTCACAGAACCATGAACCAGTTCAATGACTATTGGCTTAAGTGACTAAAATTTAGGACCATTTGTTATGCAGAAGAAGCTAACTGATACAATCTGACTCCTTTGAGAGCTGAGTTAAGATCAGCTGATAAGCCTTGAGGGTGGTTAGCCCTGATTACCTTCAGAAGGATGCTTTGCAGGCTCCTATAAAGTACTCCATAGAAAAGAGTTCTGTGATAAGCTTTGAAAGCTGATATTATCATTTCTGCATGCAGAATTGTGGTCCAAATTAGCACATTTAAAGTGTGTAAGGAACTCTGCAACTGGAAGATAAATAAGTTAGCATTTCTCAAATTCTTGAAGGATACTTATTTTGCACAGAATGCATACAACTTTCTTTTACTGGTATCCTGGGAAGTAATTTAGGACATGCTGATTTAGATCTATAAATAGGTTTTGGTTTCTAGTCTAGGCTACAGATATACTGAGGAGTCCCAACTTACTGTAAGGGGGGTCAGGAATCTCTGTGCACAGATGGTGGGAATTCTGAAGACTCTGTTTTGTATGTCATGAAGGGAATCCATGGTCCAGAAGAGACTGAGTATGACTGCTGCTGGACTCAGATCTCTGGCTGCTTCCTGGAGTTTGTATCTGGCTAGGCCACTAGACTAGCCAGAGGTAGAAGTGACCTGACCCCTCCCTTGGAAAGAGCTGTAACAGGACAAGCATTGGCTCTAGAGACTAGTCAAGCTGCTTGGCAATAAGTGCCAAAATTCTCTATTTACAGAAAACTGGCACTTCATAAATACCAAGCTGTGCTATTTATATAGCTGTTTCTCATCAATAAATATGGGGATTCTGTAATTATCACGAATGCTATTCTAAGGCTTCCAGGAACCTCAGACAAACGAACCTAACCAATAGAGTCCTGCTCTTCAAGATAAGAGCGCAAGGCCAGGGCATGGTCTGGTACACACACCCAACAGCCTGGTAGCTTCTCTCCTTGGAGCGTGGGGTTGTTGGAGAAGGCATCTGGTCTACCTACCCTTTTCTACTCATTCTCCATTTCATAACCAGCAAAATTTTTCTAAGGTGTAGATGTGGTTGGGTCAATTCCTCACTCAATTAAGTCAATTCCTCACTTGATTAAGTCCACATTTAGTGCTATTAAGATGAGCAATCTAGGCCTCTCCCCTACCCTCAGTTCTTAACATTGCCCACCCTGATCCAAACTCTTCAGCCACAGTGAGAGCCTGGTAAATCGATACCAGTTCCAGGTCCTTTCTCACCTGCTTTTGCCTAGAGAGTCTCCCTGCCTGGGATACCCTGCCTAGGCCCCTCTGTCTGGCTCCACTTGGGTGTTTCATTTTCTAAGACTGCCATGGTGGAATGTTTTGCAATGAGGGCCATGACACTATCACAGTATCCCAACAGCTCTTCTATGGTGTGATCCTGCCTGACCCTTACATCTGAGCAGACCCTGGGACTCTTGTCCAGTAGAGTATGGCAGAAAGGATGCTGGCCAGATTTGAGGTAACACTTTGCCAGCCTGGAAGCCCTACTTCCTGCTTCTTGGAGTTTTGAGCTTCTGTGCAAACTGCCCACCCTCCTCTGTGGAGAAGCCATGCAGAGCAGAGCTCAGCCTCTGGGTATGAGAATGAGGAGGCCGTCATGATGGTCAGCCTGAGGTTCTGGAGTGACCCAGCTCCAGCCACCATCTGCCTGCATCTGTATTCAGGACCTCAGCAGGAGCCACCAAGCTGAGCCCAGTGGAGTCACAGTATTGAGGTACTCTGTTACACAGCTATAGATATCCTGAAAGGTGCCTTTCTCTGCTACCACGACAGCACTGGGCAGTTCTGAAGTTCAGCCAGTATGTGTCAATGTGGCCAAACTGGCTGTGCCTGACATGTGTCTGTCCCTTGGTTAGTGTCTCTGCTCTCTAGTTCATTAAAAGAACACCCCATCAGGAGTTCTCCAGGAAGTGCTCCTAAGCCTTGCTAATCCTTATTACACTAACCCATCACCTACCACTCAGCTGTGTGGTCCTTGGCATTTACCCCACCTCTGGTCTTCAGGTCCTCATTTGAGAAGTGGGTACCATGGTGCCCATATGAGGGCCAGGGACTTGGAGGAGTCACAGCCAGCAGAGGACCTGGAAGTGTTTGCTGCAATAGTTCAGTGAGCCCTGCCTTCTCACTACACACTGGTCTCTGATGTGCCCGCTTTCTCGATGGAGTGTAAGCCCCACACACGCCATCTACCCCTGAACTCCTGAAACTCCCTCTCCCTGCACCCTGTCTGGTGTCTTGGGTGATGGGTTGGTATAATAAGGGTCAGCAAGGCTGTTATGAGCACTCCCTGGCAAGTCCCTGACTGTTGTGTTATTTGAAATTTAATGATTGCATGGAGCAGAACCTGTCCACGGGTTCCAGGCCATCTCTGTGTTAGACGTGTAGCCAGGTGACACTGGCCTGGGAGAGGGCACATTCCCACCTCCACTCTTTAGACCCCTCGGTCCTCTGGCAGAGGAAGCTGTTTTTAGATCCATGTCTAAAAGCTGAGAAAAGTGATTATCCACTGCTCACTGCTCAAGCCTGAGTTTCCTTCTGAACCAGGGTCAGGCAAAGGGACTTCCTCCCTGGGGGAACTTGGGGCCACCCCTGGCCTGCAGTCAAGCCTCCTGGGAACAGTTCAATTTTTCTGTGCCCCATTTTCTTCCCTGTGGAATGGAGGAACGAGCAAGAAGTGCAATGCAGGGACAAGGTCGCCTAACCTCCCTGAGCCTTAATTATCCATCTGCAAAACAAGGATCAGAACAGCCACACTTCCAGACAAGGGACATCCATGCCAATGCCTTGAAAGCCACTTATACCTCTGCTGCTGTCTCTTGTCTCCCAGTCTGCACCTCACGTGTCCCCCTGTGTTCCCACAGCAGTCTTATTTTTAAAGATCTTGCTGA
Source organism: Dinomys branickii (assembly GCA_004027595.1). Lineage (NCBI taxonomy): Eukaryota > Metazoa > Chordata > Mammalia > Rodentia > Dinomyidae > Dinomys > Dinomys branickii. The sequence goes on along the minus strand of PVLD010003347.1, from coordinate 128,763 downwards.
ACCTTGTTTCATGTGACTGAACCTGAGGTATTTGCCCAACAGGTCAATTTACTGCCCTGAACAGTTACTTCCCCAAGCTTTGATCTCCGTGATTACAGAATGGGGAGGACTGGAGACACTTGTAAGGACTAGAACCCACCCTGAAGAGGGAGTGCAGAGACAATGGCCCATTTCCTGCCACACAGCAGGCTGCAGCCAGTGCCACTTTCTCCTCCCCTGAAAGTCTTAGGAGCAAAATAACCACAGAGCTGCATGCACACTGTATCTTTCCACTGGCTACATTCTCTTTCCCCTACTCTTTCCTAACCTTCTCGCTGGGAGAGAAGAATTCCTAATTACACAGCTGATTTTCTGAAGAGAACTTCCGGAAAATCCTTGGGTACTTTCAGTGCCCACAGTGGGGTCCACTTGTGGCTGAGGAATGCAATGCAGGGACAGTGGCCTGTGAAGCTGGCAGCTGAGCTCATGGAAGGGGAACCATGGCCTTGGGGTGGCCTTGAGTTCAGCCCCATGCCAAAGACTGGACAAGCGGGAAGGATGTACCTCAACGTGAGGGTTAGCTGGGCCGTATGCTGCTGGAACCAAGTATGGACAAGAAGCTTGCTCCTTCCCTGGAATATTCCCATGTGTGCATGTGTGTGTGCATGTGTGATTTGTAACAGGAAGCCTGCTCCTTATAGGGAGTAGCTCTGGGCTTTGCTCTGCCTGCACTGGTCATATGACTTGATTTAACCCAGGCCCCTGGAGCCACATATTGCCCATCCACACAGGTTGAGGTTCCAGCCCCTTCCCTGAGGGTTTCCATAGCACAGTGTCAAGCCTTCTGGTGTGTTTTCAGGACCTTCAGGGTTCTAGGAAGGGGAGCGCACTGGGGAATGCAGCCAAAACACAGCTGTTCAGGGATGAGGGCATCGGATCACCCAGGAGCTTGTCCTCTCCTGCTATAGAGGTCCTGAAGCTTGAACTTAGAAGGGACCTTGAAAACATTTTCTTCATCTGAAAGATGAAGGAACCAGGACCAAAGGGGCAAGTGACTTTCTCAAGTTCATGGAGCTGGTCAGTGGTGAGTCTGGGAAAGAACGAGTCACCTCCACCGAGCTGTCATGGAAACTTACACTTAAAACCCGAACATCCTTTCCCAGAAATGTTCTCTCCATTAATGAATGGGCTTGTTATCATCTCTGTACTCCAAAGTCAAAGACGAAGAGATCCTCACACTCGGGGGATCTGAAGACACCCAAAGCAGCATGGCTCTCCTGTTGGCACCTGGCAAGAACAATTCCTTTGTGTCTTGCTATTGACAAATCACAGTACAAAACAATGAGGCTTTACCCTTGCCTTATGGTGCAGGACGGCCCTTCCTTCCCTCTCTGTGCTGTGTCTCCATGCCAACAGCATCGCAAAAGTCAAGTCTATATGAATAAATTCCAGAAGAGCTTTTTACTTGCTTCCAACACATTTATTTTAACGAGGACCAGCTAGTTTTTAAAGAAATGACGTAGTAAATCATCTCTTTAGTCATGCTGAGCTCTTTCTAGTTTGAACAGATTCCTCCCTGAGCTGACTTATGTATTTACTGTAGGAAGGGAGACAAGAGGGTTCACTTTTTGCCATTTTTGGTATAGAAAAGTCTCATTCTTCAGCCAGCAGGGTAGAGAGTAGGGTAATATCCAGGAAGCCCACTGTCAGTGAGTTGGTGAATTGACACACCTGCCAAGATTGGGACACATGTGAGAGATGACACAAGGGAGCAGTGGATGTGGTCAAAGTGGAATCGAAGAAGGGGATGTGTCCAGTACCTCAGGGGGGCTCAGGATGTTGAGGAACAGGAGGAAGGTCAGGGGCTGGAGTGGGGGCTGGGAATGACTCTGGAGAGATGCTTAGAGCCAGGGCACATAGTTCTGATTCTCCTGAACATTTTAAAACTCACCTGAGTTTCTTCATGGAGTATGGACAGGAGGGAGAGATGTTTGCAAGCTCTTACAGTGGTCCAGGTGGGGGATGCAGTGGCCCGAGCAAGGGCCAGGCCAGTGGAGATGGAGGGGGTAGGGGAGACGGGATGGAGACACAGAACTTGCTGAGGAGTGTGGCAGTGGGTGGAAACCGAGGCTGATTTTAGACTCCAGTCTGAGCAACCCAATGCATAGTGGTGACAACTACCGAGATGAAAAGGCTAAAGGGTAAACAGGGAGAACAAAGGTATTTTGCCTTTCAGACCTCGTGGATCCATTTCTAATTAAACTGACTTCATGTTAAACCCAGAAAGTGTTGTCTGGGTTGCCAAGGGAGATGCACACACTTGTAAACACACATACACGTACACCTCACACACATACACATCTATTTATTCAGAACTGCGCATTAAGCAGTTGTGCCTCATATGTTAAAAATTACTGCCCACTGTGCTCTGCAACAGCTGAAATACCATGAACATACACCAATGTGTGTGTCAGTGGATATTCAGATCTGAGCATGGCATAAAATGACCCGCCGGGGCCTGCCCTTTGTAGGAGCAGAAATGGGTCTTCCCCTGTTGATTATGTGGAGAACTCAAGGGTGGAAGTCAAGTGCCTACAGGCCTGTGTCCAGGAGAGGACGAGAAGGCCCAGCACCAACCACAGCTGCTGCCCTGTCACAGCTGCTGCAGGGTGTTATGCTAACAGCCCAGAACAGTCCTCTACCTAACTTCCACAGCACTAAGTGCAGAGGGAGAGCAGTTCTAACAAGCTCACCAAGGGAAAAAAATTGTACAGGCCTCCACTTGCACGTGTAAGTCAACAGCAATCTGAGTGCTAGTGAAATCGCTGACAGGGCATATTCCATGATTCCCTTTGGAATCTGTTCCTGAGAAGCAGCAGGGAATCCTTTCAGCATTCCAAGGACACATTATGAGAGTCAATGAAAAGCATCCAAACCAGAGGCTCAGTGATGAGGGCCACATTAGGACCTAACTGCATACATGCTTGGAGAGTTCTGAGTAGAAGGTTCTGCATCAAGGAATTTATGGACAAACAGCTCCTAGGAGTCTTGGCAGAAATGGTGAAGAGAACCTTAGGAAAAAATCTCTCAAACAAAGAGAAGGGCATTGGTAGTTACAGTCACACACGCTGATCATAAGATGGACACTTGGTCTTATCTTGAGTTCCCAGCCTAGGGGGCCAGGAGAACTGATGACTGATGGTTTATCACAAATGTCCTCCCCCTAGACACTGGAGATACGGTTCCAAGTTCATCAAGGCAAGAAGTTATGCAAATTGACAAGGCAAGAGACTATTGAGGCTCCTGTAAGTCTCAGAATAGAAAAGCCCCAAATTTAAAGTATTTGGAAAAGTCTTCTGGTGCATTCGAACAGGGAAGAAGCAATAGGAATCACAGGGAAGTGGAGGGGTCACTCAAGGTGTGGCTTCTGGGACATCCACTGGGCAGAGTCCTGGAGTCTGGGGCAAGGACTGTGCTCTGTCACCTGGATGCAACCCAGGCCCAATGGGCTCAGCAAACTGAAGCCGTATTCCCAAACCTCCCTTCTGCCCATCCTCAATTGATGACATGTGTGGTCACCTTTCACATGTAGGACACTGAGTTTGGTTGCTGAAATAATACCTTAGTGGTTAGAAGCCAGGCCTTCAGGGAGAGAATTTAACTCAATAGAAATTGGAGAACACTGTGATCCTCATTATGGATGACATTTGTTTAGATGTCATGTCTTTGTGTAAATGCTCAGAAAGGACTCTGAGTCACTGCTGATCTGTGAAATAGGCATGTCTTTGCAGGAGATGGTCTCACCGCTGGTAGGCCTTTGCAGTGCCAGGCTACCTGGTCATCTTTCAGAGAGATGAGGCACTCTGCTGCTCTCCAATTTGTACGTGCTTGCTTCAACTTGCTCTTTCTTGCCTCATAAGCTGCAGTGTTCTGTTTTTCACTAGTTACATGTTTCTCCAGGAAGTCCTGGCCCCCAAAGTCCATCTTGTTATATGTAGGCTTGATAGAGCACTCAGAGCCATCAACTGATAGAACACTGGCTGATAATTTGGCCTTACCAGCCGAGTGGACAGACCTGATACCCAGCAGCCAAGACATCGAGCATTATTGCTGGGTTCACTTGTCAAGGACTGCACAGTCTGTGAGCAATTCCTCCATGCAGAGGGCCATGCTGGGCATTATGCAGACTAAAAGATGACTCAGCAGTGGTCCCAGCTCTCTAATACTAAGCCAGTAAGGGGGAGGACGTGACATGTCATAGGAGAGGAAGAGAGGACAGTGGGAGTTAGCTCGAAGAGAGGTGCTGTCACTGAGCCCCACTTTTACTTCTGAGAAGAATCTTTAGGAGGAGAAGGCATCTAGCTGACCTGCGGGATTCTAAGAGACCAAAGGTGAGGGTGTCCCAGCCAGGCACAAAGCAGAGGCAGGCTTTGGGATCAGTTTTTGCTAGACTCATAATATACGGATGTACAGAAGAGGAAAAATAACCCTGGTAAGATGCTTGGGACATGGAGTGTGGAGACACCCTAAAATAACAGTGGTGACACTGACTAATGTCACCTAATCCACACTAAGTGGCTGGCCCTCCTCTTCACATTGGGCATGGACTGATTTATTTAACCTGCACGCAGAGACCCCTATGAAGCAGATACACTCATTATTCTTATTTCGTAGGAAAAACAAGACCCAGAGAAAAAAGTAACTCATGCCTTTGCTTTGGGTAGGAATGTATTAAAGCAGTAATGCTCTTCTCCCATCCAGCCCTCACATTTTCCTGTCCAACTAGTGGGCCCGGCAGAATGAAGGTCTTGCCTTATCCCAGAGCATTTGTTCCCTCCCACGTGTTTCCTCTTGTGTGCTGGGTCTGGCTTTGGACTTGACACATCCTATCCATTCTACCACCACTTTGCAGGCTTGGTGTGCAGCCTGCCCGAGCTACATCCTGCCTGTGTGACCTTTAATTCTGTGGGCCTCAGTTTCCCCATCTGTGAGACTAGTACCCACCCCATAAGGGCAGATAAAAGAAAGCACTGTCACGGAGGCTTAGCCAGTGCCTAGCACTTTCCAGGCCTGAGAAAACATTAACTTCTAGTCTGTTCACTGCTTCTACCCAGCACATATTGCCCATGTAAATGATCTTACTGGGTTCAGTCTGTTCTCTTCCAACCAACACTGGGCTCCCCCAGCACCAGATCTATTCCTCAGGCTCTCTCCAAACTTCCCCCAGGCACCTCCCAAGCCACATGGCCTGTGGGGAGAAGCATGATGGCCTCAGATTGCCTAGGTTCAAATCTGGGCCTCTGCTTGTGTGACCTTTAATTCTGTGGACCTCAGTTTCCCCATCTGTGTATGGGGATGAGACTAGTATCCACCCCATAAGGACAGGTAAAAGAAAGCATTGTCCCTGAGGCTTAGCATGAGAAAACATTAAGTCAGACAGAGGCCACCTCAGACAGACGTGTCTTCATCACACACTCCAAGCCTGGGGATGTGGCAATGGGGTAGAACCACAGGCTGGCACTGGCCAGGACCTGTAGAATGTGGGCACAGGTTCAGGCCTACTCCCTCTGGGGTGGCTCCCTGGGCAAGAGCTGGTACATGTCACAGCAGACGCTGCTGGTGCCCATCCTCTTCTCAAGGCCTCCATGTCCCTGAGGAGCCCAGCCTACAGTGATTGTTCATTTGCATAAAACCTCCGGGGCCCACTTGGCTCCAGGGCTGTGGGGTCAAGTGGAAGTACCAGGGGGTAAGAATCTCAGGCAGCCCTCAACCAGTGCTTGGCAAGAGCCAGTGGATAAATGATCCAGTCTCCTTGCACCCTGTTTAGGATAATGTGAGATGGATCTGCTCTGCTATTGGCCAATTCCCTGCTGGGATCAGCTCTGGCTGCCTTGGCCACAGGGCTGCCTCCTAGGATCACCCCCAGAGGAAGTGCTGTCTGACCCTTGTCAGGGTACGGCTTCCAGGGGAGCCAGCCTAAGACATGTTCTGGCTACAGGGTTCTTCTATCACACATCGTGGAGGCAGAGGAGATGACCGCTGGGGACAGTGAATTTGGAACACTGTACATATTTGGGTTTCTGGGGTGCAGAAACTTCTTTGCTGTAAGGTCAGGAATTTTTTGGTTAAACTCAAAACCCTTATCTGGAGTCTCTATGTTGTATCAGGGAGATGGGACAGGGAATGGGACAGGTAATAGAAGAAGGAGAGATAAAATAAAAACCAAAGTTCCCGCTGATGAGCATTTATCCTGAAGTCTCAGGCATGGTAAACACGGCTTTTTCAGTGAGGTTTTCCAGGGAACAAACTTGGCAGGAGTCTGTAGTACTGATAAAGAGCAAAAACCACCAAGGGCCAGCACTGAACGTACATAGGGGTGTTTTCTGATAAAGTAGAGCTTTTGACTGAGTATTTTATCCAGAGTGAATTGTTGAGAATATCCTGCTGGTTAGGTTTTTGGACTACGACATGATAAATTCAAATGGCAGTGTATCACGGCTGACTTAGCTTTTGTTCTCACATATTTGTTGGGGGAAAAATGTCCTTATGAATGGTAAATAGTCTAGATAGCTATTATATGCTTTCTGTGATGACTGGCCATGCCATCTCAGAGCAACAGTTGATAAGTTGATTTACTATATAGAAATAGAAAGACAAAACATTTAAAATATTGAAGAGTGGAAGCGGTGGGTCCCATAGTGAGATAAGACGGAGAGGAGCACACAGCAGGCTCCAGGCATCTGGTGCCCTCACACAAACATCTGGTCTCTAAGTAAGGTGCACGGTATCCGCTGCAGGGGAAGGATGAGGCAAACCATGAAGTTATCTTGCTACCACCTCTATGTGGGGGCCTCATGAAAGTAACTTTGAAAGCATCTGCTCCAGAAGACAGTCCCTGAAGTGCCTCCTGTCTTGCTTTGGGTTCAGGACACAAATCAGATGGATGACGGCTCAGCTCACCCACATCGCTTTCTCTGGGTGCCGTGAAGGGACTGGAACCTCAGAACTCTTCCTCACCTGTGATCTCAGGGTGGTTAGTCGGTGAGTATAAGTGGAACTCGATGCCAGGGCTGTGGTACAAGTTACTGAATGGACAGGGAGTGTCAGAGAGAGAGTTGGGGAACAGATCAGGGAATAAAAGCAGGCAGTTAATAGCGGTGTGTTATCAAGCAGGTTACTGGGGTGGTAGTTACAGCTCCCTCCTGTCAGGGGACCCTAGGGGAGAGGGTAGGACATGTATTTCAGTTAGTCCAACCAAGGCATGAGGGAGCTGAGGTAGTCATCCACCACCAAATTCCTTCTGCCTAAGTGCCATTTCTGAGGCTGTTAGTTTCCTAGCATGTAGGAGCTGTCCTGCCTTCCAGAAGAACGGGATTCAGAAAAGCCCAGTGTTATAGGGGATCTGCCGGTGGGGGCCGGGTGGGCATGTACAGTTAGCAAGTCCTACAGGGCTCCTACGGGATATGATCTGCTCACTGGGCTAGGCTCCTCCAAGAGCCTCAAACACTTGATTTCAGGTGCCCTTCAATGCAACCCACCATGAGATGCTCAGTATTTGTCTCTAATGACTGATGGACTCTGAGGGCCAGCAAGCCAAAGCAGTTGCCCGTGACTACAAACCAGCACCTGAAAAAACCAGCCTGGAATTCACTGAGTGTGCGGAGCCATTGCACTTTACATCTGCCTAGGGCTGCTGGGTTCAACCCATCAGCAAGCACACAGGGAGCACAAGGTGCCCCTGCAAGGACACAAGCCTCCTCACTGAGTCTCAGGGGCTAGGAGGAGCCCAGCAACTTAAGATCTGTAGAAACAGAATAATTTACTCTCTCTATGCTAATCCTCTCTGGACACTAGTTTTAGCACTGTGTTGATACTGACAAATTAAGGATGTGCTCAGCACTTTTCCAAGAGTAAACAGCAAATTCCACAAGCTGTTCTAATCATTTTTCTCTTCCAGGGTGAAATCCCTTAACCAAACACTCCTGCCCAGAGGGTAAGTTTTGCTGGGACCTCCTTGACCAGATCATTTAGGTCCCTAAGATCTCAAAGCCCCCTTGATTATATTTACTCCGAAGTGTTTTACTGATGCTATTGTAAATGAAATCCATGTAATTTCATTTTCAGATAGTTTATTGTGACTGTGTAGCTATGCTACTGACTTATGTAGCCTGGTTTTGTAACTTTCAACTTTACTATTAGGGTTTTTTATATATAAGATCGTGCCCTCAACAGACAATTTCACTTCTTCCTTTCCTAGTTTATACTTAATAATGATGTATTTTATATCTCATATTGCTAAATGAATGAATTTTATTTATTTATTTATGTATTTATTTGTTTTTTGATACTGGGAATCAAACTCAGGACCTTGTCTTGCCAGGCAGGTGCTTATGCCACCGAGCTATCTCCCCAGCCCAAGTGAATTTTATTTACTTATTTATTTTTGCAGTTCTGGAGACTGAATCCTGGGGCTTGCACATGCTAGACAGGTGCTCTATCATCTGCTACGTGCTCAGGTCCCAAGAATGGTTTTAATTATTCCCAACACAAAAAGTTTTAAGTATGTGAGGTTTCAGTTATGTTAATCAGCTTGCTTTGGTCATTCCAAAACGTATACACGTGTCAAAACATCACACTACCCCTAAAATAAAGTGCTTATGCTTGCTTATTTAAACAGTTAAAAGCTCAAAGCCCCTGTGGCAGGAAGGAGGACACTGCCCCTGAGTCCCAGGCTGGGTGCAAATGTCCACTACTGATAGATCCGTCAGGTGGTACCAGTCAGATTGCTCCTAAGGCTGGTAGCTCTGTCTGAATGGCCCTGGCCCTGGCCCTGGCCCGTGACAGGAGATTCTTTGTGACAACTGCTGTTCTAGGATGTGGGGCAGGGAGAAGGCAGAGACCAAAATATCCAACACTTACTGAGCTGCTGTCATGTGCTCCACTTTCCAGATATGCAGTCCGAGGTCGGGAGAAGGTCTGGGGTTTGTTTCAGAGCATCGTGTGCATTGATAATGCACATTGTCTGACTCTTACCCCGGGTGGCCCTCCTCTCCCCAGAGTGTCATATCTTGTCCTTGAGTCTAGAAGCCTGGAAGCTGTTGGCTCCTCCTATGCACACTGCTTGCTGGAAAGGCCAAACCCAGGTCGTCTTGCAAGAGGACGGAGGGAAGGAGCAGACCCGGTGACCTTCTTCCTGGCCATATCTGCTGCTTGATTTCCAGTGCACAGCATAAGGGAAGGAAGCTGGGGTGCTACACTACAGTGCTCAGCTAGGCCTTCTAGGGGACTGTGGCTGTTTATCTAGGCCTTCCAGCTGCATGTGGCTATTTACATTTATACTAGTTAAAATGAAATGAAACAAAAACCAGTGCATCTGTCACACTAGCCACCCTTGATGGGCTCACGGCTACCTGTGACGGGGACATTCATACCAGACAGTGCAGACTCAGGGCAGGTCCATCCACACAGAAAGGTCAGTTGCACAGGGATGGTCTCTGAGGAGAAAGTTGAATCCCAGAGCCAAAGAAACCAAAGCAAAGCTTGGCAAGCCTGGACTTACCCTTGGGGTGCAGTGGGGGTGAGCTTTGATGTAGCGAGGGCTGGGGGAGGGGGGCTGGGAAAGAGGCCTCTTCTCCTTCCGAGGCTCCTGGCCCCTCTGCCCCGAAGGCCTGGCTACTGCATCAATTCATCTACTCTTTGGCTCTTCACAAAAGCAGCCTGGGCCTGGGGGAGCACATCTAAGGAAACCATTCTCCAGATATTCAAATTAAATAGCAGAAATGACTGGAGGTTATCTGTTTAGTGAGGTTCCTTCCAGAGCCAAGCCTTCCTCCTACCCAAGAACAGAAGGTGAAGAGAAAGAGGGGGGAAGGGAGCCCCTTTGCCTGGGCTGTGGGCGCCCCCTAACCTCAGGTTCCTTCCAGAAAGGGCCCTGATCAGCCTTCAATTTTCCTGGGGTGGGGGCAGCTGGGGTGTGGGACTGAGCACCCTCTTCCAGAGCCTCCCTGTTCCCCAAGCTTCGCGATGAAGCTGTGGGAGTCAGCAGTGCTGGTAGGTGAGACCTGACTAGGCTCCGCAACTGAGGTGGACTGGTGACCCACAGCCAGGCGGGAGAAAGCCGACTTGGACCCATGTGAGATTTAGGAGGCTGGGAATGAAGAAACAGACCAGAGCACTGGGTAGAGAGCAGGAGGGTGGGTGTGCAGCTCACACAGTGTTTGGGTGGGGCGGAGTGGGGCCCACATCTTCAGGGAGAACAGGGCTGCCTGGGGAGGACGGGAGGCAGTCACTCAGGGCCCGGCTGGCTGAGGGTCCTGCAGCACCAAGGAGACAGGGCACAGAGCCACAACTCCCGAAAACCAGAGGGAGGATGCTGTCCAGTCTCCCTGCTGCCCCACTCCCCAGTCTCACTCCACCGACTCCATCCCAGGGGCTTCCTCCAGTGCTATCTGGTTTCCTCCGCAGCTCTGAGGAGCAAGGAGGTCAGTGTAGGCCCCTGCGACAGAAAACAGCCCATTCTTAAAATCCAAAGCTTGTCTGGGATTGACAGAGAATTTGGATGTAGGCACAGAGTGCATTTCCACATTTCCAAGAAGAGATAAACTCCATGGGCCACCAGAGGAAGATCTAAGTGTGGGTGGAGATTGAAGGGGCCAGGGAAGATGACTAACCTTGGGATAAAGCCCTGGACATCACCATATGGGGACACCAAAAAGTGACCTCAGTGTCTCCTCACCATTCCTGGACCTCCATGTGTGGAAGTTCTGGCTTGGTAACCCTGCACAGGAATCTGGACACCCAGAATGACCCAGCTGTAAAAGTTCATCTCCATCATTACATGCAAGCTGCTATTGGCACTGGACACATGGTGGAGTGAAACAGGACAAGTGGACCCACACTCCCAGAAGGTGAGCTGAGGCAGATGGCCAGGGGCTCCCACAGGATCCATACATTCCTTTTGCTGTCCTGGGAAGCCAGAGGTGGCCCTGGTGGCAGCCCCCTCAATAAAGCAAACCCAGGCTTTAGAACATGAAGATGCATATTAGAAATTCACTTGGTATTTCTTTGTGTTATTTGGTTTTTATAATGCTGGCCCTTGCCATTGATATACAGCCCAGGCCCTCGCCGTTTTTTTTTTTTTTTTTTTTTTTTTTTTGCGGTACTGGGGATTGGACTCAGGACCTTGTTCTTGCCAGGCAGGCACTTATTCCACTGAGCTATATCCCCAGCCCCCTCGCCGTTGATATACAAGCACTGTGCCACTGAGCTCCATCCCTAGCCTCTCTTTCTCCATGTTTCCTTCCTGGGCGCATCCACTGTCAGTTGTGAGTCACTGGGCCAGTTAGCAACCCTTCTCTCTAATAGACTAAGTAAGAATTTGCCTTAGTAAGGACAGAGAATCATTTTCAGGTTGTGATATTTTATACTATGGTTACATATGCAAGCATACAGAAGTATCTGCCAGCTGGAAGAGAGGAACTACATTAAAAGGAGAAAGAAGGTTCAAAACTTACAAAAAAAATGCTTTCAAAAGCTGACCAGGTACAGAATACTTATTCCTGCTATGCAGTTTGATCTCTTCAGGATGGACAGCTGCCCACACTCATTTTGAGAAAGAAATTTCAAATATTGATTGTTTAAAGCTTCTTTTACTGGAAGAGAAATGACAATCTCAAAGATTCAGCTACCTATGTCATGCAGGATAATCAGAAAAAATTTGCAAGGCATTTATAAATCACAGTTCTAGAAAATTACCTCTGGGGCAGGCTCAATGAGTTTATGAGGGGGTGCAAATTTCTGCACAGACAGGAAATCCTGCTTTAATGTCTCAATGTTATGAGAGTGGGATACAAAGCCATTTCTAAGACAAGTGTGTTTTCTTGGGCATATTCATTGTTGATATAATCAGAAAGATCATGGATTGCCTCATTGGTAAAGACCTCATACGTGAAGAACAGGGGAAAGATTAGAAACTTTCAAGTGCAATCTCAGAGTTTAGGAATTCTGAAATCCACAAAAACAGAAAGGTCTAAGGGGAAATTAAAGCTGTAGTGCTTGGCAAGTTGAGCCAGAAATAGCTGTTTTGAGTTCCACAAATCACACACAGAAGAAGGAAGTATTTACATGAAAGGAAAATACAAGCAAGCTTGGACATTTTAAATTTAAAGACTGAGCCATCTGTGTCCCCAAGCCTATACCCAGCTGAGGCTCAAAGCTGCAGGCCTGGATGAAAAGCAAATTCCTGGGCCCACGTGGAAAAGTGTGAGTGCACGTTGAGTTGCAAAGTCAGCTCTGGCTGCACAGGACTGGAAAGCACTTGGTGCTCTGCTGGAGACCTGTGATTACAGCCACTTAGCCTCACGAAAGGACAGCCACTGGCCCTCTCCTGGGCAGCCTGGGGTGACATGACAAACCTGCTGGGACTCACTGCTCAAGGCCATCCCTTCTGTCACCCAGATGAGACACACTCAACTCTTCAGAGGCCCCCTGATGGCCTGGTGGTGTTTACCACCCCTAGATGGACCCTTGCTCCTTGGGACAGCTGGGACTCTGGGATCCCTTGCCCAAATGACCCAGACCCTTCCCCAGTGGCCTGCATGGGTTGTCCCTACTGGACAGTTGGGGGGACAATTCTTGTCACCTTAGGCTATGCCTGGCTTCATTTAACCCTAACCTTAGGCAAGGAAGGATGGTAGAGAGGTGGTGAGATCTGGATGTGCTCCCTACCACTCCCAACATGGCAGCTAAGTTAGCCTGGAGTGCCCCCAATGCAAGGCCCCACCACTCTCCCCCCACCTGCTCCCTCAGTCTCCACCACAGTACCTTTGGTTTGTGCTCCTTCCAACCCCCCTGAACTCTCACACCTCTATAGCCTTGACTGTAGGATCTCCCACTTTGGCCTGGAATCCCCTCTCTCTGTTCTGCTTTGGAAACTGTCTGTATATCCTCCAAACTAGCACCACCTTAGCTCTCCTGTCTGTGAGCTCCAAAGCACACAGTGTAGATCACAGCCAGCATGTCATGCATCCAGCGGATGCCAGACCCAGTGTCTATGCATTCTCACTGTATGTAACCTACAACATCACTCTTGCTTTCAGGTTCTCTGTCCTTATATTACTCAGATCTGCTACTCACATGCTCCATGAAATTTTCCATATCTGAAATTCTACTGTATTTGATTTCTTTTCATAATTTCTATTTTTTCTATTTTTAACCAAACTACACACTCATGTTTTATATTATTTAACTCATTTACTTACTCCTTATTTCTTCTTCAAGCACATCAAACATTTTATTAGTAAAAGTCCTTTATCTGTTTAATTAAATCCTCTCTAAGCTCACTAAACATCTTATGAATTTGCTTATGTGCTTCTTCTTTGAGCTCTTCAAACACTTTGCCCATTTGGTTTTGAGTTCTTTGCCTGTAACTCCCTGTACTTCAGTGCCCACGAGTTCAGCTTGTGGGGAGTTAGAGGTTTTTGGTGGTATCAGGTTGCTTTGCTTTCTTTTCCTTCTGCCGTTTTTGCATTGCAGGTTGAACATAAGTAATGCATGGTGGATGAGAAGCATACCTTGTTCTCCTCACAAGACACTGGCTGCCATAGGATGATGCCACTTCTGAGCTATGCAGAGGGCCCCTGCTCTGCTCCCATACTTCAGGGGCTCCAGAAGTGCTTTTTAGCTGTCTGTGTGCAGGAAGTCCATATTTAGCTTCTTGCCATTTTGATTCATACATTCACCTGTTTCCTGCCAGCCACCAAAATGCCAACTGTTTGCCTTTGCAGCGCTTCTTACACTCAGTGATGCGCGTAGAGCAATTCCCAAGCATCCTAAATGAGCTGGTTGACATGGTAAATGAAGAGGATGCACCTTCATTCTTGCAGTAAACAAAAGTCACTGTGCAACTTTTTTCTTTGTACTGAGAATCAGACTCAGGACCTGCAGTTTGTGAGGCAGTCACTGCACTGCTGAGCTATATCCCTGGCCACTGTGCAACTTTTGATGTTCACTGTGCTAAACACCATCCAGAGGGGTTTCTCCTGGGAGGTTTATGTCCCAGCAGGGAAGCCTGTAGTGGGCAGGATGCTGCTAGAGCCACTCTTCACCTTGCGGTGCATCAGCAGGCCCATCCTAACATTTGTGTCTGCTCACAGAAATGTCCTCCTGCTCCGCCTGGCTCTGCCTTGGACCACTTGTGTGCCTCTGGAGCCCAGGCACAAGGTCCAAGCTTGCTTTGGAAGGGCCCTACACAGACTGGAAGCAGGCTGCAGGCTACATGTGTGGGGAACTCTAGGTTTCTGTGATGGGATGGGCACTGACACCTTGCCTTGTGGGATTCTGAGCAGGGACCAGGGACCAGCGTCCACTGTTGCAAGGAGGTGTCTGGGGGTGACACTTCCGTTACTGCCTCCCTTGCTTTCCAGCCAGTGTGGACCTGCACGATGAAAGTCTGGTAGCCTTATGGGAATGCTAGGCTCCTGAGAACTGAGGGAAATGCCTGAAGGTGGTGAGGTGGAGGTGGGGAGAGAGGGCACAGACAGCTGCAGGCCACAGCACCACTCTGGGAGGGTGAACATCCTCACTGTTTGTGCTGACAGTGGAAATACTGTATCTCAGATGTCAAGGCAGCCCAGTGCTGATGGTTACTAAGAAATTCCGGATCCCACTCAGTGCCTGGGTCTCTTCAGCATTGGGACAGAGGAGTCTGTGTGGCGCCAAAGATGGCACCATATTAATTGCTCAGTGCATGAGACTCTTGGGAAGGGGAGAGGGTTAGGAGGGCCCTAGAGTTCTCATTCATTTTGTGTTTTTAGAGAATGTTTTTGCTAAAAGGAGGTATTCCAAGCTCCCCTACCTCTCTGAGTGAGAGTGAGGGAGGAGAAAGAGGTGAGGGCTGACTGCTCTCCCTAGAAGTAAGTCAAGCTCAGGTGACTCACACATCTAGAGAGGTGAACCATCCTGCCAGAAGACCCAGGCTACGGGTCTTAATCACTTTCTTACTGCTGGGACAAAGTACCCAACACCCACAAGTTGAGGAGGAAAGGTTTATTTTAGCTTACAGTTCATACAGGTTTCAGTCCTGAGTTGGGGAGTTCCAAGGCAGGGTTGGATGATGGAGGCATGGCAAGGAGAAAGCATTCATGGTATGGCAGGCAGGAGGCAGCCTTCCTTTCCCTTTGTATTCCATCCAGGCTACAAGCCTATTGGTTGGTGCCTGCCACAGTCAGGGTGGAACTTCCCTATTCAGTAATTCCATCACCTAGAGCTATGCTAAACCAATTGATAGCTTGATCCAGTCATCACACAACCATGAAACAGCCACCTCCAGAATGCCACTCCTATGAGGACACAAGTCTTTCGGGGGACATCCAGATATAAGCTGTAACACCAGGACAGTAGAAATGAGCCTTAAAGCCAGTCTAAGCTGATCCCAGAGGACCAGAGTGCCTGCCTACTGTTTAACTGAAAATTAAGTTATCTGTCCTCTCCCTTGGCTCAGGGTAGGCTTGTAATTGCAATGAATATGATACAAAGATGCTGTGTGACTTCCAAAGACATGAGGTGTCCTCTTTATTCACCATAACCCTCCCTCTCCTAACCTTGAGCTGCCACCTAGAAGTCTGACTTCCACAGTGGAGAGGCTGCAGGTAGGGCTCTGGCTGATGTCCCATCTGAGTCACCCTGGCCGAGGTACCAACCATGAAAGTGGAGAACATTCCTGTAAGGAGACCCTCCAGCACTAGAAGTGCAGCCCACCGAAAGTCCCAGATTACGTGGAGCAGAGCTGCACTCCTACCATACCCTCTGGGGACAATTAACACACAGAACCCATGAGAAAAACAAAATAGTGATTGGGATGTCACTAAATGTGGGGAGATTGTTTCATTGCAATAAATGACCAGAATGTAATTAGGAGCACTCTGGGGAAGAGGGAACACCACAGAAGAGGGAACAAGGGATGTGTCCAATCCAGACTTCAGCCATACACCCTACACAAACTCTCCCAATGGGGATAGCACAAATCAAAGGCCCTAGCCCCACTGAAGATGCTAGGACAACAGTGACCATTACAAGGCCAGGAGGAAGGGAACAGGCATTTACTGATCAGCTGACACAGCAGACAACATGCTTGTTGCCACTGTGTTCAGTTCATAGCTTAGCAAATGTTTTGTCCCCACCCTGTGCCAATAACAGGTGTGGGGATAAAATCAGACACAAAACAAGATCTCTGCTCCACAGGGCTTACAGGGGAAGGAGGTCCCACAGACACCAAGTGAATGACTACGTAATGACAGGTTGCATGGAAAAAATAAAGCACAGAGAGAAGAAGTATGACACTTATGCAGGCTGCTGGGCATAGGGCTCCCCGAGGAGCTAAGAGAGTGCATCAGGCTAAAGAGCGCATGTCTGTTTGACTTCAGGGCCCACTCTTGGGCACTGATATGAAGGAAAGAGTTCAGACAGATGTCACCTAACTTTATCAGCTTTCGGCCTTTAGAAGGCAGGACATTCCAAGATGGCCCAGCCACGGCTCAGAGGATTCCACCAGGCGCGTGGACAGGAGGGCAGGGCCGGTCCTCCAGGAGGAGGCACGAGGGGTACTTACACAGAGCACGTGGAGGACCACCGCCCCTTGTCTTCTGTCCTCGTTGGTAAAGATGTCATTGGGAAATTCATGGAGTGCTAAGAATAAAGACAGAAAACCAACTCAGTACAGAGGATGACATTCTCGGTGCCTGAGGCCAGGATGAAGTCACAGGCCTCTCTTTTAGAGTTCACTAACTCCTCTCTTTTAATATGGAGTTCACTAACTTGGATGAAAACAATTACATGGTCAAGTTCACAAAATTCTAACCACAATTTAGCATATTTGTCCTTCAAATAAGAATGTAAGGGACAAAACTCAGCAGTGTTAGCAAGACCCAAGATTCAGCCCCCAGTAGACATGGTCACACTAGAGATGGCAGACTGGTTCCTACTAGGGTTGGGCCCTTGGCACCCATGTGGGATTGGATGTAGGATCCCAAGGGAAGCCAAAATCTGTGCACGCTTGAGTCTTTTATATAAAATGGCACGGTATTTTCACACAACCTATGCACATCCTCCTGTATGCTGAAGTCATCTCTGGGTGACTTGTAATATCTAATACAATGTAAATGCCATGTAAGTAGTGGCACTGTAGCATTTAGGGAATAACAACAAGCAAAAGTCTGTACATGTTCAGTATAGATGTAATTTTTAAAAAATATTTTCATTCACACTGGATTGAATGCATGGACACAGCACTTGTGGGGATGAGGACTGACATCCATTATGTCCCTGTAGCTCACCCTGGCCACTTCAGCATTATGGTGTCTGGGGTGCCCCCGCTGTGACTGAAAGTTTAATGAGGAAACACGTGAACTGTAATCTCACTGATGTTCTCTAACATTCCCGCAATTTCCATGCAGGCTGATCAGCATCCTTTTGTAACCTGATGCACTTTGTTATTTTCAATGGAAAATATTCTCTGAGCAGGGCCCATGGGCTCCACTAGGTGACCAGAGGGGCCTTGCTCAGAGCTGCCAGTCATTTTTGTTCTCCTTCAGCAGGAGCTAAGGCAAGCATGTCCCAAGGGCCAGAGAAAGTCTAAAGGCAGTCACAGGTAGGACATAGAGGAACCCTCTGCGACTTCTGGCCAGGCCTTGCCCAGTGTCTGCCACAGCCTGCTGTAGATGGGGGCTGTGGACCAGGTGGCTACAACAGCATCAAGTACTTCTCACAGCCTTGGGATGGGAGCCTTAGACCAAGTGCTGCCATGGTCAGGCCCTCAGGAAGGCCCTCTTCCCAGCCTGCAGACAGCTGCCCCCTGACTTGTCCTTAGAGAGCTCTGGTCTCTTCCTTTGCTTCTAAGGGCACTGATCCCCTGCTGAGGATCTCACATGGGATCTCAATCACCTCCCATAGGCGATCCCAACTCCAAATTCCTTCACATTAGAGATTAGGGCTTTAACACATGGTTTTGCAGGGAGGTGGGCACAAGCATGCAGCCTAGAGCATGTTCTGAAGAACTAGAAAAGAGGAGACACAGAGTCTATAAAGATACAGAAGTTTCAGGACACAAAACCCACAATTTGCACTCATAACTGGCTTCAGCCCATAGCAGTGGGATGTGGAGCAAAGGCAGCAGAAGGGAGTTCTTGGGTGTAAACTTAGGATAAACTGTCGCGGTGACTTGCATTCTGAATCCAGCTCAGCAGGCCCCACATGTCGAGACGCCTACCATTGCCAACCAGACTGTATGTAATGTGTTCCCCTACACAGCATCTGACTCCACCATGTCAGAAACTGATTTTGTTCATCTGCAAAGGAGGTTGTCAGATGACCCTGACAATGTGGATGGTGACATAGGACAAGCCGCATCACTGGATACTAGGACAGCAGCTTCCCTGAGTGACCCCTGACATTCACCCTTCATTTCAGGCAGCCGTCCACACGCACTGGGCACAGCCTGCCAGGTACACACTGGATCTTACCACATGTGGCTGTCATGGTTCTTAAGCATCATGGGAGTTCATCTTCCCAAGGAAAGGGGCCTGTGGGGTCAGGAAGTGTCTTCAACTACAGCTGTGCAGCTCAATCCCAGCACTGTCACAGCGGGGCCTTGGTGACATGTCACTGCACTTCCTGGACCTCCATGTGCCTATCGGCACCAGATCCATCCACTCTGAGATTCCGCCTCACTACCCCTTCTGGTCCAAGCACACAGGACAATCCAGTGCACACAGTGGTGCCTCAGGTGTGTGAGTGGGGCTGAGAACCCTGAGCACAGCAGAGCCCAGGTAAAGCACAGGGAGGGGTGAGTCAGCTCACCTTGCTGGCCCATGAGTCCCAGAAGAGTTGGGGGAGCAGCTGAGCTTGCTTCCCAGAAACCATGAAGATCTGACGTGGACCCCATACTCTGGCGCAGTTTTAGCACAGATGCAACTGCACAGGAGGATGGTATGGAGCCCAGTGGCGCACTGGAAGGGAAGGCCCTGCCAGTGCTTCCTGGGCTCAGTTCCTTCCTCTGTGGACAGAAGGACACATAGTGCCCTCCAGGGGCAGATGCCAACTTCTAATGCTGACTCCAAAAGAATTGGGGCTTTTCTTAAGGTGGCAGGCAGCTCGGGTGCTCACTGCCTTTGGGAACGTGGCATTTCTGGTGTGTAGCTGGCTGTCTTACAGCAGAGATCACAGTGGGGAACCAGGTCCAGGTCCAGCTGCCACTCAAACCGTGTGGAGCCCAATGCCTTCCCCTGCAGTGCTGTGAGGAGCACACACTGTGTCTGTGAAATATCTGCCACTATGCTCCCAGGGGCCACTATCTGGCATGGTGCAGAGGGCACCCTCCCTTCTGCTCTAAATGCTGAAATTCACCGACTGCCAACTCCTTCCTACCTCGCATTGGCCTCTCTTCTACAGGACAGTGTTTGGTCACAGAAACTGCATGAGTAACATGTGTTTCCCTTGTTCAGGTCTTGGGGCCATGTGGCTCAGATGGTATGTTGGGGTAGTTACATGTGTAGGGAGAATGTGGCAGCCTGGCCCCACTGAGAGCACCTTCAAATACCTTTGAAGTCTCTGCTTTTCTCTTTAATTCCCCAATTTTCCTTCTGGTTCATCCCACCAGCCCTGGAGCCCAGCAGCAGCAGCAGTGCAGTTCCCATGGAAACCAGAGCCCTGAGCAGAGGGGATCCCCATTTCCAAAGCAACAGCAATCAGCAGTCCTGCTTCTGTCTCTTGGCTGTGTTCATTAGGCCCAAATTGGACAGGCCTAAATAGAGGTCTGCAGAGAAGGAGAAAGTGCTTTGTTTTATTTGCGAGAACATGCAGCAGGGCTATTCATACCATCTTTAGACATACTCACTGCATGTTTACCCAGGAGTAGCCTTGGACAGAGGTGAGCACATCCTAGAGAGGACACACCCTTCACCAAGTCTGAGCAAAAGGAATCTGGGGTGCCGCAGCCATCAAGACAGCAGGCTGTCATCCCAGCGACCTTCCTATGACAAAGCACCCAGTGCAAATCAATTGACTGGTCTCCTGGGATTGCCCCCACATGTGGCCCCAATGCTGCCCACCCCTCCCTGCACTGATGGGTGACTTCACGCTTGTTCAGACACTTTCATCAACCTTACTGCTCCTCCCACTGTACCCCAGTAAAACTCGCTGCTTCCACTTTCCCTACCTGGAACATTCTGAACTCTGCCAGGTGACACATTTACTAGGCCTGCCAGAAGCCTCTCTGATTCTTTCTCTGTAACCATATTGTACCACACAAGCACCCATCGAATGATTTCCACTTATACTGCAGTTACATGATTATCCATGTGGACCTCAGGTCCAGGGACACTGCAAGCCCCCTGAGGAAGAGAGCCCTGTCATTTGTCTCTGCCACCAGTCCTCACCAGGTAGGGGTCCACGAGGGTGAAATAAATGTCAGATGAGTGGCAGTGGGGATGACCAATGAGGTCCTTTCTCTCAGGAGGTGGTTTTTACATAGACATAATTATTAGCTTAGAAGTGGGGTTGGGAAGGACATGTCAATAAACTCCCAACAAGTGGATCATAACTCTGGCTTCTGTTTGGCTTGTTCACAAGTATTCCTGTTCTTTTTGTCCCAGAGACTTGGAAGGAGTACTCTCTGAACTTCCCTCATGGTTAGTTGCGGTTACAAAGCTAGTTGGGCCAGCAAAATGTCTGGATAATGGCATGTGTCCCACCTGGCTTTGAAAGACAGGGCCTGACATGCCACCTTGCATTTTATGATCTCAGTATTCCTAAAAACATATGACAGGATGGATTTTCCATCCACCTAGACCTTGAATGACGTATCAGGATCCCCAACCCTGATTCTGACCTTCTGTACAGGCAGGATGCATAAAAAGTAAGCTGCCTTTATAGCCACTGAGATTTGGAGGCTATTTGTTACCCAGCACATCCTAGCCTGTCCTGAGTGATGCTAGAATTTATACAGTCCTTGGTATCCTTGGCTTTCTGCATATAAAACCCTGGCTTGGAGCAGACTTTGGGTGTCTTCTCCACTAGGCTGGCATAGAGATAGCAGGGTGTGTGTTCTTTTGTGTCTTGGTATCTGGCAAAATGCCTGCCACACAACAGTCACTCAGTGAATGTTCATTTAGAAATTAACGTATTTTTCATGACTCAAGGTCCTTCAACAAAATTATCCACAAGGGAACCTGTGTGAAAGTACATGCCAGTTGAGCAACTTTATTGGAAACAATTGGGATCCGAAGTGTTTCAAATCTTGGCTTTTTTTTTTTTTTTTTGGACTTTGCCTAGACATAGTGAGACACCTTAGAGTTGATATGCAAGTCCAAACACAAAATCTGTTTATGTTTCATATACACACATGCTGAAGGTGATTTTATACAGTATTTTAAACTACTTTGTGCATGAAATGAAGTTTCATGGAGTGGAATTTTCCACTTGTGGGTCTATGCCAGTGCTTAAAGAGCTTCAGACTGGAGATCATTGTGGATTTCAGATTTTAGGATTAGGGGTGATCAACCTGTATATGTACAACTTAAATTTCTGAATGTTTCATCTCTGGAAATGATTTAGAGACATGTATGCAAGAAGGAGATTATCAAGCAGAAAGAGGATGCTGGGTGTTCTAGGGAACTGCAGATTACTCTGAGATCATCTTTTGAATCTGTGCCTGGCTCTAAGGAGTATGGCTTAATCACTTTGAAAAATTTATTAGCAAATCAGTACAGTGCCAAAAAGCACATATTTAGTTATCTTTTACCATGCTCTGGATACCACACTCAGTCCAAGTTACAGAAGGACAAAGGAGGCATGAAGAATTGACCCTGATTGCAGGAGAGGTTAAGCCAGGGGCAAAGGAACACGTGACATTGCAAAATCATCTGAATAGTTCAGGATTTAAGGACAGAACTAACTGAATTTAAGGATGGAACTAACTCTTATGGAGTGCACAAATATATGTTTCTCATTTTCATTGGTTTTACATAATATCACGCCTATCCCCAAGGTACAGATAAGTAATTTGAGGCCCACAGAAAGTAAGTAACCAGCCCAAGTCTACATGGATATCAGTTGAGCGGCAGGGATCAAAGTGGGGTCTGACTTTCTAGAATATTCATTCCACCATATTTGAAGGCAGAATCAACCCCGCTTTTCTGTATTTAAGGGCATAAATCCTTCCCCACAGGAACCAGAAAAGCTCAGATTCAAATGGACCAGTGAGGATGTAAGAACAGGTCATGGTAGTGAAGAGCCTTATCTAACTATCAATCACAAATGCACTACCAGTCAAGTCCACCGAAAAAAACTGGATCAGACAAATGCTTGTGAGGGAACATTTACTTACCACAGGGAACCATGGTTTTATAAGAGCCTGGAGACATGGATTTGAACTCCTCCTTTACCACTCATCAGTTCTGAGACTGTGAGAAAATGTTTTCATTTTCGAAGACTCTGGAGTGTTAGTTTCTTAATATGCAAAATGGGAGAATGAAAACAGCACCAGTTCGTGAAATATGCAAAGTCTAGAACCAGGTAAGTAATTACCAAGTGGTGGCTCTTCTTGACTTTAAGAAATGCTAGGAGAGAAAAACACAGACAAGCTGTGCTTTTAAGGCATCAGTGCCTTCCACACAGTCCTGGGGTCCTCCCACTGCTGTGGTGAGGATAAGCTAGCTCTCATATCTCTTTGAGAGCATTCCTCAAAACTGAGCAAGGGTGCACTGTAGGCTGGATATGCTGGAGGCTTAATACTTCTTTCTCCCAACAGAAACCTTCAGCCAAAGTCTGTTGGGAGGTAGTGCACAAATACTCCAACTCCCTCCCCATTTGGACAAACCTGAGGAATGCTTTACATGTGAAGAATTCCCAGGCATAACTAGCTGCTTTCCCTTCTGGGTCTCACTGACCTACCTCTTGACTCCTTAACCCAAGATGATCTCCCAGACATATGCATCAGACTTGAGTCCAGCTCAGGGTCTACTTCCGGCACACCCAAATTCACACTAGGGGAACTAAGAATTTTGCATTCCTGTACCTCTCTATTTCAATCAAATTTAATGTGTTTTTTTTTTTTCCATCAAGGAACACATTCACATTCAGGTGAATTTTCCTCCCAAACAATGGCAGTGGTTTCTATAGGCAATTTTCAGTGACTATAATTCCATGCATTTATAGAGAAATGATTCACCCTGCAATCTAGCTAGCATGATTGAGCCACGAGCCCCTGATCACAGGCTGGGAAACTGCCCTTGTTCCTTTTCCACAGTGCTGAAGTTGATCCAACACCCAGAAGAAGCTCCTTGTTTTCCACTTTAGAGTTCTTTTTCTCATGTTCATATTGGCAGGAGATTTTAAACAATCATCCCACAAGCTTTTCTCCTGGAAGGGAACAGGCGTTCTTTGGAACTAAAGAGCCTTGATCATTAGTTACGTCGCTGTTTGGCCTGGCGGAACACTGAAATGTAATTTGATGAACTAGAAACATATTTTTGTATCAATAATAAAAAACCACGACATCAGTGCTGCTCGGGTCTCTGAGCCAGAAGCTACTGTAGAAAGCACAGTGATCTCATGAGTAATGTAGTGTGCAGGCCTCAGACATGGCAGCAGATAGGAGAAGACCAATCTGTAGTGCACAGCTTGCATTTGTTGCTCCCGTGGGATGATCAAGACTGGGTCAGTAATGAATTCACATTAAAGAATATAAAATACTTATAGTAAATATCCCTGTGGTGTTCGGGACTGTATGCCCTTCTTGGACTTTTTTCTTCCTCAAAATTTCCCTGGGTGCAAATGACAGAGACAGAGTGTTTGAATGGCCCCAATCTAGGCGCTATGCTGCTCGTGTTCACATGCCCACTTATTGATCCAGAGAAATTCAGACCAACTAGTTGATGTAAACAGAAACCCACTTGATGACTCCTTATAAGGACCCTGCAATATTTAGAAAGCGTGCATATTCCCTCAGTGCCCTTGGGAAGGATGAGGTTGAATGAAATATTTTCTTAGGAAAAAATGAGCTTAAAACAGTTCTTTTATATAGTAATTCCCTCCCAAGAATCTACACTGGACATTTTCACTCTTTGAGCATTTATTTTATAGGAGATGAAGTGTGCCTGTTAAATGACTAAAGGTTTCCAAATCAGTGACATTTTAAAATGTTAAATCATAACATCTCAGAGCTAGACATAACCTTTTGTGTTCCACTGATCTATACATAGGAAGATGATAACAGAAAGAGTTGGAGAGGGCCAGGGAAATAGCTCAGTGGTGTAAGCACTTGCCTGGCAAGCCTGAGGTCATGAGTTTGAGTCCAGGTACCAAAACAAATATAGAAAAAATTGGAGAGAGGTACAAAGATTTCTCCCTGCTTCCTTTGCAAACTTACTCTCTTTCTTCCCCACCTTGTTCTGTGATTTTTCATTTCAGGATAGGACACAGGTCTCGTCTCCTGTTTCATCAGTGGACTGGGAATGACTGGCCAAGTCTGAGTGGTAGAGCACCTCAATCCATAGACAAGGTCTGCCATAATTATGAGTGGGAATGGGGACATGTGTCTCCTGATTTCTCTGCACTGAAGCTTTTATAACAAAATTCTGAAATGCAAGAGTGCCTGGCACTCCTTGGTCCCAGTGATAGTGATCCCCACTGTCCTTTCCTTTGACCCATACCTTTGCTAGAATTTAATCTACTTACACGGTGAGAAACAGATAAAAGGTATTTCAAAACAATCCCCCAAGGATACCAAATATATTCAAGATTATGGATTAGGTTATTGCCACTCATAAAATACTAGCTTGAAATCTACCCTATGGTAATAAACCAATATCTAAGAAAAGTACAAGCAAGTTTCAAGAAGACAAAATATTGGGTGATTTAGCTGGCAAAATCAAACTTGTTAATTTTGTACTTGGTGACCTCCTGGACTCTTCCTTGAAGGCAAAATGCAGATGTTACTCTCAGGAAATTGGGTCTCCTTTTATGTTACCACATATTAGATCTCTTTTGATCATTTGTATGTAGTTTTAGATTAAAGCAATTAAGAATTTACCAGTTATATCTGGAACTCTTTTAAGTGTAGATTTGAACTCAACAAGTTTTTGTGGATAACTAAGTTTGTGCATCAAAAAAAATTTTTTTGTACCGGGAATCAAACTTTGGACCTTGTGCTTGCCAGGTAAGCACTTGTGCCACTGAGGTATATCCCTGGCCCAAAAATCTAGATTCTAAATATCATGAAACTATCTTTTAGAAACATTTGTTATTGAATATGAACAGGTACAGGTATTAAGATAAGACCATAATTAATCCAAACCAAAACAATTATACTTTTATCCATTTTTTTTTTCATTTCTGTGGATCACCACTGGGTTCTGTTGATGGTATACTATAGTCTTAAATGAATAAGTCTAAGCGTCTTTTGCTAGACAGTGTTATTTGATCTCAAACGATCTCAAAGGCCTAGACCAAGAGTAAGAACTTACACAAGAGAGACATCCTCAGAAGGTCACTATGCTATCTTCCAGTTACCAGAGCAAGACTGACCACAGTTTGGAGGAGTTAAGGTAAAAATAGGAGGTTTTAGCATCTACTTGACTGGTGACTGGTAATTTTTTATTATATATTTGGCTACATGGATGGAGCACTGAGAAGACTCTGGAATCTGTTGCATTGTTCTGAAAAGTCTTGAATTTTGTTCTAAGAAGTTGGATTATTGAAGGGTTGGCTCTTATGGTGGCTTTAAGTCTCAGGCTTTGCTTGAATGATGAGTGTTATCCATCATGGTGGCATCAGGCTCCATCCTAGCATAGGTGTGTTGATGGTGCCCTTAGTCTTGGATGTGGTTCTTATAGGACATTAATGAAAAGTTTAAGCAGTTTAACAAGCCCATGTAGCTCTGGAAACTCCCCGTTTCTCCCCAGCCACCAGCCTTCCAGCTCTTGTCTCCCTCTGGCCTTTTGGAGTCTTCACCTAGCATGCAGGGTTCAGGGCTCAGTCAAGGACCTGCAGGGCCTTGATATGTGGATTTCAGGGTTTCCCCTCTGTGAGTGCTTCCATTCTGATGGTTCCTCCAATTTCCAGCTGCTCTTGGAGCTCCAGACTTCCATCTCCAATGCCTCAGCTCAGTAAAATCACTGCTTGAGCTTGAAGTTGGGTTCTAACAGACTGCACAATGTGAGTTCCCCAGCGGAAAAACCAGCTGCTGGGCCTCTCCTCCATGTAGCTTCCTTTTTCTAGAGCTCACATCGCTTCCAGCCTCTGCTTGCTTCACTCACTTTCCAGAGCTCTAATTGTCACTTCTTTATTTTGTGTAGTTTATGACTGTACCTACATGGAGTATTAATCCACTGCAATCTACTCTACACTTTGATTGGAAGTCAAAAGCCCACATCATATTCGTTGTCATTGCCTGCTGCAAGGAAATTTACAGCAAACCAAATTCACATGAAGATTCCCTAAACTTGCTATTAGTCATGCTAAGTCTTTTGTGGAGCTAATGCAGTGTGAAGCAACTATCTGACCCAGTGGTAAATAAAGACCCAGAGAAGATGAAGCTTGCTGGGGAGGGCCGGCAAGATGGGACAGAGGGCTGGGAGGTAACCTCATTTCATGCTAAAGTACATGGTACACTGAGGATTAGACTAAAGGAGCCCTGAGTACGGCAGTTTACAGGAAGAGACACTACAGCATCCCAAAGCCCTCAGCTATAAATATTTCAAGGTCACGCCATTCTAAACAAGCATCTGTGGCAGCTCCAATGTCTCTGACAGGTGATGCCACAGGCTCTTAGGCACAGACGCGAGTTGAGAGGCAAGAGGATACTGGGAACAAGTTACAGCCAAGAGAGAGAAATCATGTTCTATTTTCTTTCTGAATCAGGAGGATCTCTTACATGTTTCCTGACAGAGTTCGATTTTGATCTCCCACACGAAGCCAGTAAATCGAAATTCACAGCAATAGAAGGTGGGTGTTTCATAAGTGCTTTTCAAGTCCAGACAAATTTGTGAAGTTTTATGAAAAGGAAATAAATGCAGGCAGCAAACAAAATTTTTGACCAAATCTGGCCATTACATAAAACACATAAAAGTATTAACACTTTTTAAAAAAAGAAAGTAAAGAGAAACGATGCCTTGTTCTTGAGTTAGTTGAGACTGAGATAACAAACACCATACTCTGTGTTCAAGGTGAAAAAGAAAAGGCAAAACAAAGTGGAAGGAAAAATGCTCATGTTATGTTATTCTTGCATCAGAGAATAGATCTCCCATTCCAAGGAAATGATCCCTGGGTTCCCTTGAGAGCGTTGGTTTGTGTCATCTGCTATCTGTGTCCCCTTTGTGGGATTCTATTTCCCTGCTGAGTTGTCAGGGTTGAAAACAGATGGAAAAACCCCTTAGTTATCAATGTAATTATTTTGAGACAGAATCATGCAGTGTCAGAGGGAACAACATAAATGCCATGATAAAGTGACCTTGGTTATGAGAGAGGCCACATGACAATGTATGTATTTATTGTTCTGGATCGGGATACATCTGAGGCCACATGGGCTAAAGGTTGATCAAAGAAATAATGGCTCCCTTACCAGCCCGGCACCCAAGAACTGTTTCAACACATGCTGAAAGAAACTGGACTGCAGTGCATCCCCGGGCCAGCTGCTGGGTTTGAATTTATGTAGCGGGTAGAGTAAAATGACATGGCACATTTTTAAAGACCGGAGAAAAATTTCTTATCATGACTTTCTTTGATCTTTTCTCATAAACATTAAATTTCAGGTCATTTCATAGAGATCTATGGAGAAAATCTATTTAAGTAATTATTTTTAAAAATGATCCTTTCAATGTTTGAGCCACTTTTTGAATACAAATAGCATCATATTTGATAAGAGACCTTAATGTTTAAATTTTCTTGCATCACTCAAACAGATATGATCAGACCATCAAATCAATCTGCATAAATATTTCTGATCTCCTAGGTAACACTCAGATGAGGAGCGGAGCACAGCAGCTGCCTTAGCAGCAAACCCTGGGGGCACCCAGGCCCCAGCTAGCAGGGCCAGGCCTTGCCACTTCCAAGGGGCCATAGCCCAAGGTCCTTAGTGGGAGGCTGCAGAGAGTCTTTCTCTTAGTCCATGGCACAGAAACAAATCAAGTGCCTTCTTCTCAGCAGTTTCAGGCAAATGGCTCTTCCCAAGGATACAGGGTTCCTTTGAGAAAGACCCAGGGTCAGAATGACTCCAATTTCTTTATGATCATAGTTGTATTCTGGAACTGAATTTTCAAGGACACAGATGTGCACACTTTTCACCATCAGTTTAACTCGAGAGTCCACAACAGTTGCCGCACTGGCCCTGTTGTTTTAAATCTGCACAAGATATTAAGGGAGTTTACAATACACAATTGGCCTCATGGAATAGACAGCTTAACTGAGGAAGCCAGATTCACACACACCCACACACACACACACACCCACAATTTGAAGGATGACAGAACACAATCTATGCCCCAAACCATATTCGCAGTAAAATGCACACACCTGGATGTGTATCCATGTTTATACATGGCTGACCATATATGCATCCATGTACAAATGCCATGGGCCAAATGCTTCTCCCTCCTGATATGCTGCAATCCTAACCCTAGGGTGATGGTGGTAAAAGACAGGGTTCTGGGAGGTAATTATAGGAGTGGGATTGTGAGCTCAATAGCGAGCTGGCTTCCTGGCCCTGTCTCCACCACAGTAGGTGGAGGCAGAAGTAGGTGGCAAAGTCCCTTACCAGAACATGGCCACACTGTCCTGATCTCAGACTTCCAGCCTCCGGACTGTGAGAAACAAGTTTCAGGTACTTATCAATCAGCCAGTACAGTACTTCATGGCAACCAGAAGCAAGGCAGCATGCATGCATATTGCACATCCCTGCTGCTACATAAGAACTGTTGCCAAACACAGTGACTGAAGTCAACGCTAGCAGGTCCTTTTCATGTCTCACATTGTGGGTTGGCAGGGTTCAGGCAGGGCTCTCACTTGGCTGTTCCCATGGCTACCATAATGCAGTAGCTGGACCTGGTGCTCTCTTCACCAGTCCAACACTTGGCCTAGGGAGGTTCAGACATCTGGGGGCTGGGATAGCTGGGGCTCCTTGGCCTCTCTCTTTCTCCACAGCTCTATGAAGCATGAGACTTCTATGTAATGGCCCAGAGTGACTTCACTCAAAATTAGTAAGAGCCAGGAGAAAGTCAGTGGCCTTTTACAACCTGTCCTGATAAAATCAGGCAGGGTGTTTCCACCACCTTCTGCTATCCAGGGAAGTTGCTAAGTTCTGGCTATTCTGAAAGGGAGGGAGAACAGATTCTATCTCTAGATCTTTGGTGGGGGAAGAGCAAGATTCTGGAAGGCTGTGTGGTCCAGGAGTTCCTGCTGCAGCCATTTTGGAAGATGCAATCTGCCCCTCTGCCTCTATCTGGATCGATAACTTGCTCTGTAACTATCCCTGTAACCAACCCATAGCTATGAACATGGATGAGACAGCAAGCAGTAGTGTGGGGCTGGGAAGAAAGGGTGCTTGGGTGCTGTGCCAGGGAGCAGGGTTGGCAGGGTGAGTCAGGCACACGTGGACACTTGTGGCAGAGCTGGCTCACATGTCACAGAGGAGGCCGCCAGCTAGAGAGGAAAGCAGAGAGGCACAGGGAGACAGAAGGAGCAGGGCTACCCTGTGCTCTGATATAGTGGCTGCCTTTAATGGACTTTTCCTCGAACACACAGCTGAGCTCTGCAATAAACAGGACTCACTATTACTGTGCTCACACATCACTATTCCCTGACATCATTTTTCCTGATCCTCTACGCATTACAGAGTGGGGAACTGAGGCCCAGTTCACAAAGCACTTGTGATGGTAGGTCCAGGTCTTCTAAGGCAAACTGCCCTATTCCCCGCCACAGCAGCCTCTTTAGAACCTATATCAGCATGGCTTGGTCCACATTTCCCTGGCTCAGAGAAATAAGCATGTGCTTATATAAACTCCAGCTTTGCCTTTTCTCTAGAAAGAAAAGGCTTCATCCAGAATCAGTAAGAGCACGTAGAGTGGCATGAAACTTCATGAACCTAGAATGGGCCCCAACTCTAACTTGGCTGACTTCTTGGTTGACCTTTTACGACTCCATAGACCACAGAAACAACCCGAGACCAGAGGTGCAGAGTCGTATTTTGCACCTCACTGCAGGGCTTGTGGGGAATACCTTTGTCCTATCTGGGCTCGCGGTTCTGATGAAAAGGTCCTAGCCCCTTCCACCCCAAAAGGGACTGGTTGGGAGTTCTGGCTCATGATGTCCTCTTGTGTCTTGACATCTTTCCTGGACTGAGAATGAGCCAATGATCCCCTCAGCCTCTGCTGATGCCCAACATGCCTCTTGCTGAAAAGCATGGGGCATATTTTGCAGTAAGTCTTTCCGTGCCCCAGCCCTCATGTTACTGGGTATGGTCGTGGGATGCTGGATCCTCATGTTTGCAAAGGCGAGGCAGGAAACATTGCTCTCAGGGTTTGCAAAAGATCCCAAGTTACAATGAAGTGAAGTTAGACACAAGAAAAACTGTCCTCTTGTAGTGATTACTTCTGAATGTCCTGATTGCTCACTGTGACCTCAGGGCATCTCCACACCTAGCAGCTCGCACCCAGGCTGCACCCGATACTCAGTGTGCTAAGGAGCCCTTCCTCTGTGCCCTTCCTGGTTTTCTAGCATCCTGGCCCCAACATCTGCTCTCCCACCAGGTTTTGCAGGGGGCAGTTTTGGGCTCCTTTTCCCACAAAGGCCGGTGCTGGCTCACCCAGGAGACATAGTCACTGCTTCTTCCTCCAATGTTCCTTTGCTTATCCCAAAGGAATCCTGTGCTAGACGGTTGCAGAGACCAGCTCCAAGCCTCAAGAGTAAGGCTGGTGGTGGGCAGCAGGCAGTGGGCAGCACCTTGCTCTCCACACCCCTCTGCAGCCTGGCAGCTCCTAGGGTATCTGAACACGCTTGGTCTGTGGACTTTTGCGGGCCTGTGGGTCCTTGCAGCGCTGAGAGGGGCTGAGGGCCTCAATGCACAATGGATGGATACTAGATGGGTGCTGGGAAGCTGTCAGAAGAAAGGCAGGAAGGATGGAGATGAGCAGAAGCCACAGAAACAACTACCCGCGGCCCAACTTTCCACTGCCCGTGCCAGGGGAGCTGGGTGACCCAGAGGCATGTCTGTCTGACTTGTCTGAACCGTGGGCAGGCGGCTGCGGGACTGTCTTCTCCCCGTGTTTTCCTGGGCTTGAACACATTCCAGACATTTCTGGGTTCACTCGTCACATCATTTTTTAAAAGTCTTGTTTTTCCTGGGGAGCTCAGATCCAAATAGCCCTGAGAGCAGAATTTGCGGTCACATCTTTGTCTTCTGGAAATGGATACCTACTCAGGTGACAGCAAGGCGTCCTGCCCCAGCCCCTCGCGGGATTTATTTGGATATTAGGACCCTGTGGGACAGACGAGAATAGCAACTTGGACTGGGAATGGGAAACTCTGTCATTTTTGTTGACCGTTTCCAAATCACAGACAGGCAAACAGCAGGGAAAAGGTGGGAAGCCCAAGCGACTGGCTTGAAGCAACACAAGGCATCCAGAGGAGGAGAGTCTTCCAATCTCTCCCACATGAAAGGTAAGGACCACACACATTTCAGCCAGCCTTACATTCCTAGGGCAACTGTCCTGCCATGACACTAATGGAATCAGCTCTTTTGCCCACGCATTTTGAGGAGCCTGGCTGAATACCTGAGCAGCTACATCTGCGGCTGGCAAAGGACAGCCCAGGAGAAAACATTCCTGTCTGAGCACCTATGTCAGTGCATATGGTCAGCCTCTTCCCCACCCCACCACAAAACATATCTGAGGCCTGCTGCAGAGTATGGTTTGGAGGGCAAAGAGCTCTCACAGTGGGCAAATGATGCTTCCCTATAAGTACGAAGCCCAAGCAGGAATGTATGGCTTCCTACCCCTGTCCTGGATGCTGTGGTGCAGGCCCAGAAGCCCTTCGGAGTGCTAATGTCCCCAGTATCAACTGTGGGACAGCCCTGTAGTCCCATCCTTGTCCCAAGGGCACCCTGGGGTCAGTCTGCAACCAAGTCTCACATTGTGGGTTGGCCTCATCTGTGCTGCCTCCTTCTGCTGAGCCTGTTCTTGGGGTCTCCTGAGCACTCTCCATCAATAAGTCAACTCATGCAGGGATTGCTGGAACCCAACTTACGACAAACTCTTTGGGAAGCTATTGCTCTAGATTTCCAAAGCAGTGGGCAACTCTTGAAAGGTAAAATGCACACTGGCTACTGGATGTGCACCCTCAGCCACTGAGGGATGACTGCTGCAAGCTTCGCCTCCCTTAATTCCTCCAAATCATAGCTGCCCAGACCTGGACCCTCCATTCCAGCTCCTTCTGTTCTAAACTAAGCCTCAGGCAGGAGCAAAACCTCCATCCAGGCTGTGTGCCCTGGAAACCAACTGGCAACACAGAACCAAATTTGGATTTGGCACCAGTGGATAAGTGTGCTTTTTCTCCCTGCCCAGACATCTCTAGGGTGGTTAAAGTCAAGGAGGATTTCCATCTCCCTCATCTCCCTTGGAAGTCTGAAGAGGAATCTGGGGAGAAGTTGATATTTTAGTAAAAAATTTCTTTCCTAGATGATTCCATCCTTTGCAAGGTAATGGGTTTCAATGGATCTGGGCACCCTTGGTGAGACTCCCCACAGACCCAAGCTTACAGAGTCTGCTCAGCTGATCAGGCACCACTTGTAGACTGGGCTTTCTTACTGAGGGGTGCTTCTCCATGGAAGGACCCCCAACTTGAATTCTAGAAGGAGAGTCTGTTCTCCTGCATCAAAAGGACTAACACTGTTCTAAATATTTCCTGGGGAGGACTGAGCTAGGTGGGCTGGGCCTGCAGATAGGCAACTGCAGAGTCTAGATTTTCAGGTAACTCAGACAGCTTCTCTACTGCTCACACCCAGGCCTCGTGGCCAAGGAGGAAAAGAAGAGAGTCTGCTTACTCCTGAGAAGCTTAGTGCTACAGACCCTCTGTCACCCCACAGAGGCCAGAGGGAGAGTGAACTATTTTAACCTGGAATCCAACAAGCCACACCTAGGACTTCAGAGCCAAGAGCTACAGTGTCCAGCAAGCAAGCCAAAGAGCATTTCCTCCTATGCCAGGCCTCTGGGGAGCCACAGAGGTGGAGCAGAGTGGTCCATCCACAGCCCACACCTAGAGTATCAGCCTTGATTCCATGTTCCTGGGATGTACAGGGCTGAGCGCATCTCTCTTTGGTGAAGGAAGCAGTGGGTGAGCTGGTGTTTGGCCTGAGAGTTTTGTCCCTGATCCACCCTCCGAATAGCCACCCTTAACTCAGCTTCTTGACTTTCCACTCCTGGGTTCCCATGCTGTGATCTGTCTTCTTTTCTGAGACTGTGCCCAGATTCTGTTCCTCTTACATACCTGCCACCCACCCCCTCACATTGCACCAGCACGGTCTCACAGCTGGACTGTTCTACTGTATCCAAGGCTGGACTTAAGAGTGCAGAGCACAGTCAGTCAATGCCCATGGAGGAGAAGATGTCTCATTATTCTATCATGTGCCTCTAGTTGTATACTTGGTTTATTCATCCAATAAAGTTTGAAGGAACTGCTCTGTACCATGTACTGTCCATCTGCAAACAGACAGGCACTGTTTACTGTTTGCTTTTCTTTTTAACTTTTCCTTTTTATGTATCATGGCGCGCTGTGTATCTTCCAAGATATGCATGTTTGATTAGAATCCCTGGGCTTCAGTCACCCCATAGCAGAGGTGTGATCTGAGATGTCAGCTGGGACTGAGAACTACTGAAAAGCACCTGTGAGGCTTCCCCATCTGGATGGTTACCTGGTGAGTTTGTACTGATTCCCCTCACCATGGCCAGACCCAACCATTTAATTCAAAGAGCTTCCCAACAGCCCTTCAAACAACCTCAGGATCAAAAATAATTCTATGCCTAAGTCAGACAGCAGCCATCA
Organism: Dinomys branickii; assembly: GCA_004027595.1. Classification (NCBI taxonomy): domain Eukaryota; kingdom Metazoa; phylum Chordata; class Mammalia; order Rodentia; family Dinomyidae; genus Dinomys; species Dinomys branickii. The sequence goes on along the minus strand of PVLD010003347.1, from coordinate 94,701 downwards.
GAAATAGGAAATATTATGAGAGAGATTAGAAATGCCACACTTTTAGCTGCTTCCCAATCTACAGGCTGTGTAAGTTCCACCACTGTGGCTGGATAGAGTTGGACAGCTTCAAGGAATGGGAAGACCCAGAGCAGGAAGTCCCACCCACTCAGCATTCTGGGAGCTTCCCAGGATGCCTGCAATGATGTTAGGCCATTCAAGAACAACTTTTTAAAAGTGTTAATAGTCACTTAAATGTTATTACAAAAATATTCATCCTGCTAATGTAAGAGATAATAAAATAATCTTTAAAGAATAAATGTTTTTTTGAAAACGGGTTTAAGCAAGTATGAAGGATATAATATTCTAATCTAGGGAGTGTACGGGTATGATCAACATAAAAATATGAAATGCAGGAGCCTAAAGGTCACTCAGGATTATAGTAAGATGAGGGGGCTTATATATCACATCAGACAATTTCCAGAATTCTCTGCTCTCAGAATGCCCAAGTTAGGGACCCTGCACAGGTCACAGGTTGAGCAGTGGCCACAATCAGGACACTGGTTTCAGGCCAGGCAGGCATCGTCTCAATCAGCCTTTCAAACACCCTGGTAGATAACACGTAACTGTCACTGCTGCACAGATGGTGGAGATTCTACTCCCAACTACAAATAACTTGCCTGAGGCCACATAACCCCAAGGTGGGAGAACCAGACTGAAAACCCAGTTCTGCCCAGAGTGTACTCGCTCTACCAAGTGTTGCCTTGCTGGCCACAAAGCAGGCATCTGGCCCCAGTGGTGGGAGAGCCATGACAGTCCTCTCACTGGAGCCCTCCTCAAGGTGCCATGCCTCTTCTGGCTTTCAGATGGGGGCATGACAGTCAAGGCAGGGATCTCTCCAGCCCCACCTTTCACCTACACCTTCCCCCCTTTACCGTGCTTCCAGCTCCCAGGCCTATAACTGCTCCTCCCTTCAAGGGACAGCCCTGGGCACCTCAGGAGGAGCCTCAGCCATGATGGACCCTTCACATTGATAGAGGCAGGTGACCATAAGGTAGGGACATCTCATGGGTGGAAGTGACATGCGAGAATCCCTCACTAGAATGAAGCTGCCCGGGTCGAGACTCTGACTGTGGTCACACCTCAAGTCAGTGCCTCTTTTTCCTCCTTGGCCCCCTGCCCCGACCAGTGAATCCTGGGTAAGTGACACAGTCGGTCACCTGGGCACCACTTCCAGGGAGCCTGTGACCAGGAGTGGCAAGGAGGTGCTGAGGGTGCCCAGGAGCTCAGGCCTCCCCAGGCTGCCTTTGCCCTTCGAGGACAAGGGCTCAGCAAGAGTTTGGACCAAGGACAAGGACAAGGGGTGAGGTCCTTACTGTGCTATGGGGCCCGGATGACACAAGTGCTTTGGTTGCACACACTTGCGAGCATGGCAGACACAGACTGGGGCTGGGGAGGGAAGCACGTGAAGTAACTCCTATCTATCTATCATCTATCTATCAATCACCTACCCATATATCTGATACTGGAGAATGATGGGGAGTCCGCAGCCCCACCCAGGGTGTCTTTTCCTCCAGGGTCTTCACACTGAGCTACATTCCCAGCCCCTTTGTTTTATCATGATTTTTGAACAGAGCCTCACTAAGTCACTAAGTTGCCTAGGCTGGGTTTGAAATTGAGATCCTCCTGCTTCAGCCTCCCAGAGTGCTGGTATTGCAGATATGCATCACTAGCCTGGATAAAGAACCTTTGACTAGGTCAGTGATACACTAGATAACTAGCAAGGATGCGGAAGTGATCACAGGAAAACACAGTGGCCAGGAGAAGTCAGAATGAGAAAAAAACACACAGGTAAAGGAAAGGAAGAGAAACATCTGTGTCCTCCCTGGATGGCCCAGGGAGCTCAGGTGGGGCCTGGGGATAGATAAATGACGCCACATCCTGGTGTCCAAATACCAGGATGGTGGCGAGGCCTCCTTACTGAAGATGGCAGGGCCAAGTTCACACACCTGCAGTTACTGCTGCCAAAACCAAGACAATGCATGGGAAAGGGAGAAAAGGCAGCACTGGGCTTTATTAATGTTTCATGCTAATTTCTGCTCTCTGCTTTGGTCAGGGCATGTGGTATACATGTATTGAAATGTCACGTGGCACTCCATAAACATACAGAATTACTGTGTATTAACCAAAAGTAAGTACCTTGATCTGACCACTACACATTATATACATGGATTGAATTTTCACCCTGTACCCCTTAACTTTACTAACATAGAAGAATTGCAATAATAATACAACATTTGAACAACTACTAAAAAAGTAAGAATTTAAAAAATAACAACTGTAGAGATAACCATGTGGGAGGAGAGAGTGGAAGAACAGTTTCTCCACAAGCCCGTCATCTACATAAAATCTACACATGCATATTTTAAAAAGCTGGGACAGCAAAGGCCAAGGAGCAGGGAGACCAGTCCCCAGCTTCCCTGGAGACATATCCAGGCACTTTACCTCAGGAAAGTCGGTCTGAGGCATAGGCTGATCAAACTGAAGGATACATTTTTTTTAATACTTGAGTCATCAGTGAAATCTTCACCCTAACCTCCCCAATCCTGCCCACTCTGATGTATCGGTCACTGAGTCCTGACTTTTGTCTTTTGCAGACGTCCACTTTTTCAGTGTTTTAAACGTGACTGCTGTTAAAGCTGGCTTCACGGAAATTAATTCTGTACACAGTAACACAAGGGGCACTGGGCGCCGCTGTGCCTGCAAAGCAGCTGATGTGGGAGCAGGAAGACACAGTCCCGGCTGTGCAGGTGGGGTGGGGGACAGAGGACATTTTCAGTGGTCTGACTTCTCTCAGAGAGTTTCTTTCGGGGAGTCAGCCAGGTGCTACATTCTCAATGTCCAAAGAAATCTGGGTGAACAATGGCGAGGTGCAACTCTGGCCTCAAGACTGACTTCCATCTCTCACCATTGTGTGGCAAATGGGAGGACATGAGGCCTTTGGGGTCAGGAGGACAGTTTGGGGAAACTGACCACGGTTCACATGGCCATCTGATGCTAACAATGAGCTCCCCATTCATCTAGCCCCAGCCTCGCATTGCTGGGTGTATCTGAAGGTCTAAACATGCAGAGATGGGTAAGTCATTCAGGATCATACACATACATACACCCAAGGACAGGAACCCTGTCTCTACCCTGAGAGACTCTCCTCTCCCTTCTACACAATATCTGCAAGATGTAGTGCTGGATGCAGAAGGAAAAGAAGCAGCACTGTAAGTAAAGGAAAAGCACCTTCCAGAGAAAGGGGGTCCTACCATATGCTAAGGCATAGACCATTAGTTACAAAGACCACACTCCATAGAGTACCCTCTGTGGCACTCTTGTTCTGAACATAATGTGAATTTTCTTCCATGTCCCAAAGACAGTTCAGAACTCACAGATCCTCAGGGCCTCTGCAAAGCTCAGCAGAAGTTAAAATCCCACCAACAAGGACTTGGTGTCCCTGAATTGTGACTTCTGGCTGGTGGCATACTGAAACATTCCAAAGGCCCTTGAGCTCATTTGAAAAAATAAACTGGGAAACAGATCCATAAGAGAGGGAAATATAAAAATGTGTACAATATTTTCAAAAAACGTGAATTATGAACCGAGGAAAAGGGATATGAACCCATGTCAAATACATCAACTATGGCCTTTACTTAATTTTCTGGAGTCATATGCTCTTTTAGCCTGCAATGATAATTAAAATAATTCTCAGAATAATAAGATGAAATATTTGCCATTAAAACATGTGGTTTTAACTCAGGAACTTAAAGTGTGGAAATCCATATATAGCAAGAAAATACAAACTCAGAGGAAAGGGGGTTGTTATCTTTTGATCTAAAGGGGCTCCCAAAGCCTCAGGCGCTATTGAGAAGCAGTGGAATCCTTAAGGGGTGGGGCCTAATGGGAGGAAATGAGGACACTGGGGGTGTGGCCTTGAAGGGCTATTAGGACCCTGCCTCTTCTCCCCCTCTTCTGCTTCCTGGTTGCCGTGAGTCGAGAAGCTTTGCTCTACTACACTCTCCCTGCCATGCTGTTCTGTCTTGCCACAGCCTCAAAGCACAATGGAGCCAACTGACCATGGACTGAGATCTCTGAAACCATAGGTCAAAATTAATCTCTTCTCCTTTTAAGTAGATTTTCTCAGGTATTTTATCACACGGATGGAAAGCTGAGTAAGATAAGGCCAATCATATGGAGAAGGAATCTTGTCCTGTTCTTGTTCTCTGTAAATGGAATCTAGAGTTATAGTTCAGTAATTCTCCATCTCATTGTGGGATGATGCTCTTCTGTCTCAAGAAATGCCATGCAGAAGTTTTGAATATATGGATTATACTAGGCTATTCACCCTGTTCTGAAATTCTAAGTACAGCTTTCCTACACCTTTCCTAAGTGTAAAAAAGGAGAGAAGCAACCAGAAAGTACCCAGGATTGTCCTCCGACACTGAACTCAGTAAGTGCAGATTGAATAAAGTACTTCTGCCCCTTGGTAACAATTTCTCCATTGGACCCATCTATGATGTCTGAAATGAGAATCCTAGGAAAACCACATCCTTGGGGCACCTGTAATAGGGAATTGAGGGTCCCAGGTTGTCTCTTTTCCAGGGCTCTCTGTTAGGCTGGGTGGGGTGCCACCCCAGCTTCTTTATGGAAGATCCCTAATGAAGCATCATCTTGTTTTGTTTTATTTTACAGTATAAAAGATGCCCTTCCCAACTTCTCAGCCCTGGTCTAGAAGTGCTCCAGACAGGAAGAAGGAGGAAGCATCCTCAGATATGAGCAGGGCACAGTGCCAGGATGAGTGGTCCAAGTCAGTGCTCCAAAGCACCCTCCTTGCAGCCTCTGTCTGGCCTGGACGAGGGAACTGAGCACTGCCTGAGGTCCCATGATTAAGCTGTGATTGTGGGACAACTGCCAAAGAAAATAATGAGAGTCACAGTAACCAGAGCAGGCGAATTCTGTTCTTGCCCAGCATACACAAGCCCCTGCTATTCACCCTCACTGGTCATCTGGGGACAGGTTTATTATGAAAGAATCTACATGGGGTGTGGCATCATAAATACACAGAGGTAATTGTTGACACATCCCAATTCAGCCTAAATTTAAAGAAGGAAACATCTCACATACATAAACTCATCAGGGAAAAAACAAATAAAGCACCAAATCTCCATAGGGAATTTGACAACCAATTTGAAGCAGCAGCTAACCACAAAGAACATTGTTCTAAGAAAGCTTAGAACAGAAATTCATGACCTTCAAGTGGCATCAGTATCCTGGACATTGGCAAGTATTCCTGGAATTGAGTAGCTGTAGCTTAACTTATATCTTCCTGGGTGAATTGACGTAGGGTACAGACCTGTGTCTTCACCTTCTCAACCCATACAAACTAAGCAGGTATAGAGGCTGCAATTGACTAAAGACTGAATTTCTTGATGTCTGTTAAAGCTTGGATTTAGTTCTCCACAAAGCTTTGGGTCTATCAAATATACATGAGCTTGAGAATGACAGATAAGATATATGTCTCCTCTAAGCCTCAGTCTTCTCACCCAACCAGTCAAAGGATATTTTGGTTTGGAAACTGTTACATGCTACTGTTGTTATCATTATTACCACAATATTCAGCAGCAGAGAAGAGCCAAAAAGATTTGGTCAAAGGGCTCTGAGGAAAGAGAAGATATATACACGAATACTGAGATACAAAGGGAAAAAGAGAACAAATGTGCTGAGAAAATAGTCTTGTAAGGAAACAGATTTCCAGTGGCCTCCAGTCTAAGACTCTCCCTATTACATGAAAGGGCATTAATTCAATTTAAGTCTAGTTAGCATCTCCTGGGCATTGGTTCTACAAGAGATGCCAGTGACAGATTACAAAGAAATAGTTAATACTCTGTATTTACCTAACACATTTTCTAAACTCTCCTATGAAGAAAGTATTACTATTGTTACCCCCATTTTACATATTTGGGCACTTTAATAACTGTGTGCAAGGACTTAGCCTCAGGTTTGACTGACCCCAGTGTCAGTATCTCTATTGTCACCAAAGGGGCAGAGCTCCTCGCTGAAGACAGAACCTCACCACAGCTACACTCTAGCCCGATGGTTCCAGTTTCTAGGCCCCCTATGCAGTGCCACACTTTTATTGATTCTGCAGATCCAGGGTACCTGGCAGACAGTGGGACTCAGGTTCTTGGCTTTAGCCACATGAGCCACACTGCATCCCCTGTGTCTTCAAATAGCTCTGGTCACTGAAGCCACTGGATGGACAAGGCACAAAAGAATCAGTAGGGAAACAAGAACCACTGCTGTAGCCACCAGAGACATGGATGGAGACAAATGAACTTCAAAAATGTGTTGAAGGAGCTTGTGGGCTGAGGCAAGGACCACAGTCCCTGAGGCAGTGGCTGTTGGTTTCCTAATTCATCTTACCAACAGGCAATACTTCCTTTTGGAAATTCTCACTGACTTCTTATGAACTTACATTTGAGAAGATTCCCCATTTTGGGGTTACAGTCCTATGGGTTTTGACAAAGGCAGCCATTCATCCTAGTGTCAACTCCTTATCCTTGGCAAACACTGACCTGTTTTTCTGTTCTTATAATTTAGGAACCTAATTTATTATGATAATGATTTTTTTAGACCTTCAAAATTCTTTTTCCCATTGGATATCCATATGCAGAAAATTGACACTAGATCCTATCTCTCACCTTGTACTAAAATCAAATAGAAATGGGTCAAAGACCTAGATAGAAGGCTGGAAACTGAAACTGTATGAGGAAAACGTAAGGGAAACACTTGAAGCCATAAGAACAGGCAAAGACTTCCTAATGGGACCCTAATAGCATAGGAAATAATATAGAGAATCAACAAATGGGACTGCATCCAATAAAACAGTGTGCACAGCAAAGGAAACAGTCAACATAGTGAAGAGACAAGTGACAGAATGACATAAATCTGTGGCATCTACCCTCCTGACAGAGGATTCGTATCTAGAATATATAAAGAACTTAAGTATCCCCCAACAAATAAAGAAACCATCAAATGGCAAATGAATTCCATAGATACTTCTCAAAAGAAGAAGTACAAATGATCAATAGGTGTATAAAAATGTTTAACATCTCTAGCTTTTAGGGAAATGCAAATCAAGATTACACTAAGATTCCATCTCACCCCAGTCAGGAATGGCTGTCATCAAGAATACAGGAAACAACAAACTGAGGCAAGGATATGGTTACAAAAAGGAACTCTTCTGCATTGTCGGTGGGAGTGTAAGCTAGTATAACCACTATGGAAATCAGTGTAGAGGTTCCTCAAAAACTAAAACCAGAAATTCCATTTGATCTAACTGTACCACTTCTTGGTATAATCTCTAAAGAATTAAAGACAGCATACAGTAATGATCCATGCACACTCATGGTCATAGTAGTTCAATTCACAGTAGCAAAGATGTGGAAATAGCCTAGATGCCCTAGCAGAGTGGATATAGAAGATGTGATATATATTTACAATGAAACAATAGTCAGCCATGAATAACTAAATCATCATTCTCAGGAAAGCGGGTGGAACTGAAGACCACTGTGTTAAATGAAATAAGCCAGTCTCAGAAAATTAGTACATTTCCTCTTATATCCCACATAAATTAAACAAATGAATAAATAACTAACTGAGAGATGTTGGGAAGCTAGAAAGATGGGGAAAGGGACTGTGGAAAGGAGACAGAAGGGGGTAACAGGGATGAAAATAATCAAAACATGTTACATGTAAGTAGCAATGTATCAAAAGAAATCTCATTATTCTGTATTACTAATATGCACTAATAAAAACATTTTCTTCTCCCAATTAGTGCCATGGTGTAGAGGGGAGAATCTCCTTCCCAGAATTGGCAAGGGCATGCTAGGGAAGCAGGGTTGGTGGTGGTAATGAACCCAGGGTAGCACTGTAGAACAGAGCAGCACCTCCTGAACCTGCCCACAGCCCACACCCAACGCCCAGCCCATACTGCAGTCATCCCTGATCACCTGCAACAGACCGCTCACAGGTAACCATGTCCACAGAAGGCATCATCTAAAGTCTTTGATGGTACATGACCTGGGCTAGCCCTCAAGTGGAAGGCACCCAAGTTTGGGGACAAGAGAGTAGAAGATGGTGCTTGTGCCAGCTGCATGGAGGGGCTTCCTCTGTGTCTCCCAGAGGGCTTTCTCTGCTAGCGGCAGGTTGCTTGCTGCCTCTCTGTCAAGATTCCAGCAATGAAGGAAAGATGCCTGGGGAAGGGTCATGTGGAAGCCCATGAAGCTGGATGGTTTGGCTCTTCAGAGAAGTGGATCAGAAAGTCCTCTGGGTAGCTGGAAGAAGGCTGACATGGCTGGCTCATCAGCCATACTATGAAAGCGCTGCTGTGTTTGGGTAGCATGTATTTATGCAGAATGAGCAACACGGGCTTTTAAAAAGTAATCTTAAAGGGAGGATGCATGACGGCCCCATCATTCAGTCCTGGCCCAGATACAGGCAGGATGCTCAGTCTCCTGAGGGCTGGCAAATGTGTCCCTATGCATATCAAGCACTTAGGAGTAAATATTGCCTCCTTTCTTTTTACACAAGCTAATTAAACACAGTGGTCTACATGCTGCTACTTCCTCTGGACACATCTTGCAATTCTCTCTACACAGACCCATGAATCTAGCTGCCTGGTGCACTGGCCAGGTGTAAAGATGCCTCATTGAGCCATTGCCCAGGTGATGAGTGGCGGGCCTCTAACCTGCTGTGAGTCATGTGCTCTGCAAGCTGGGCTGCAACAGACCCTCTGCATGACTCTTTGGGTACCTGGACAAGAATATTTAGAGGGTAACCTCCTGACGGGAATTGATGGCTAAAAGCTATGCACATATTTTAAAGATTTTCATGGATATTAAAATAATGCTGATATCCCTTATTCAAAATGCTTTGGACTGGAAGTGTTTCAAATTTTAGATTTTCCTGAATTTTGGAATATTTGCATATATGTAATGAGACATGTGGGAGTAAAAACCAAGTCTAAACACAAGACTCATTTATGTTTAACACACACCTGCTACGCATAGCCTGATGGTGATTTTAAACTATATTCTTGGTGTGCCTGTGTTGGACTGCAACAGTCACAGGAGGCGAAGTGTATAATTTTTTTCAGGATAACAGATATTCTGCCTGTGCCATGAAAAGGGACTATTCTATCTCTCTGTCTGTCTCTCTCTGTCTCTGTCTGTTTCTCTGTCTCTGTCTCGCTGTCTCTCTGTCTTTCTGTCTCTCTCTGGGTCTCTCTCTCTGTTTCTCTCTGTCTGTCTCTGTCTCTCTCTCTTTCGGTCTCGCTTGGTGTTTTTGAGATAGTATTGCACTGTGCAGTTCAGGCTGGCCTTCAACTCATTTGTAGCCCAGGCTGGCCTTGAACTTGTGGTGATCCTTTTGCTTCAGCCTCCTCAGTGCTGTGATTACAGGCATGGGCCACCTTGCCTAGCTATCCCATCTCTTTCTACACACACCAGCAGTGCAAGATTTTTGCTAACACCGTGAACTACATAACTTTAATAAGCTCTGCCATTGATATGGGAAAAATGGTGCCCAGTATAGCTTTAATTTGCACTTCTGCTAATAATTGATGCAAATGAGTATCTTTCTGTACTTTTTTAAAGGTTTACTTTTAAATATTTTTCTTTTTATTTGTGTTAACATATACATAACCTAAAATTTTCCACCTTAATCATCATTTTCAAATGTACAGTTCAGTCCTGTTCAGTATATTCACACTGGTTGTGCAATTAGCATCCAGAACTTTTTCATCTTGGAAAACTGAATGTCTTTTCCTGTTAAACAATAACTCCCCATTCTACCCTCTGGGACCCTAGACACTGCTATCTTATTTTCTGTCTCTATGAATTGTACTATCTAGAAGCCTCATATAGGTGAATCATACAGTATCTGTCTTTCTGCAACTGGGTCTTTCACTGAGCATAATGTCCTCAAGGTTCCATGTGGCAGCATGTCTCAGTTCTTCTCTTTTGTAGGTTGAGAACTATTCCTTGGGTAGATATACCATATTGTGTTTATCCATTTACCTTTCAGAAAACACCTGGCTTGCTTTACCTCTTCCTCCTGGGAATAAGGCTGTCATGAACACAGCAAGCAAATATCTCTCCAACACCCTGCTTTCAATTCTTTTGGACAGACACCATAAACTGGAATTGCTTGGTCATGTGTGTTTCCATCTTTAACTCTTGTATCTGTCTTAATGTCATTTTATTTCCAGCTAAATCTTAAACATCAGCCAGGCATCTGTTCCCAGGCAACCTCTCTCTCAAATATCTGGCCCATCACTGAATTTGATTTTAGTTTCCTGTGATACTCTGGGACTTCTTCCAACATGACCTAAGAAGAAAGTCAGAAGCCACCCCTCCCAGTGTGGACTCAACTTGGCCTTGCAGTTTGATAACCTAGGCTATGAGGACAGCTTCTCTCCTAGTTCCCCATGCAATGGTCTCATAAGCCCAACCCTTGGGGCTCTTGGCTGAGGGTCCGGGCCATGAGGACCCACCAGCTTCTCACCTGCAGTGACTCTGGTATCCACAGCAAAGAGCATAGCTCCTTTGCACATCTGGAACATCATTTAATCTCAAGACAAGAAAAATTGCTGTTATACTTGACAAAAATACCACCTACATATCCTAAAGATCTTCCCAAATATTCTAAATCCTAAATAGAGGTTTTGTTACAACACACACACACACACACACACACACACACACACACACACAAACTACTCATAACCTTACAAGCCCAGTGTTCTAGGGTAGTTGTTGCCCCAATTTAATTTCAATTTATATCAATTGTAATGAAATTTCTTTTTTTGGAGGGGTCCCCTTACTCATTGTTGTGGAAAGGCATGCTCAACCAAAAATCTGCCAAAACTCTGTTTGCTAAATGTCAACCTCCATGGGGTGGGTAGGGAGGGAAGCACTGGTGACCAAGTGGCTTACTGGTTTTTAGAGTCCATAATCAGAGGGACAGTTTCATCAGTGAATCAGAACTGATCACTGGCCCTGGCTCACCTGACTTCAGCGTCATTAATGAGATAGAACAAGCTAATCATTGGTAGGTTATTTATCACTATAGAATCAAACTCCATGCAGTGGAGACAGAAGATGTGTTGACCATAAGCTTTGCCAGGCTGGGCTGGCAGGATAAGCACAGCAAAGCTAGACACATTTCTATGCCCCGGCACTGTCTCCACCTGCCAAGCTGGGTTTTGCACTGAATCCTAAACCCTGTGATTGAATTCAGGGCACATTGGTTTAAACCTTCCATTGGCAAGGCCACTATTGCTTGGGGCATCCTTAAACTACACCTTAAGTCCTTCCTGGGACTCTAAGATTCCCAGTGTCAGACACAAGACCAATCATCAAATGCAAAAGGAAGTGAGGCCCTTCCAAGCGTGCTTTGATCCTCCAATCTTCCACTCATCCAGACAGACAGCATTTGTTCAGCACCTGTATTTGCCTGCCAATTGCTAAGTACTGGGGATGCAGAGAGATTACTGTGTAGCGGGGAGCAACTGATGACTTAATTTCACTAATGAACATAAAGTCTCGATGGTGATGAGCACCAGAAAAGGCTCCCTGCGGGTCCCAGTGCCGGTGTAAGATGCGCTGCGATGCCCCTGACCTGGTGGGGAGGTGGGAGGATGAAGGAATGGCGAGGCAGACTAGTCCTCAGAGAGGGAAACCCTAGAGAAGCTGGGGTGCAGGATGTCAGCATGGGGTTCATGTAGCTGAAGGAGGAGCATGGGAAGCCATTCCTGCCATTCAGTAAGAGGATGCACAGTCAGGTTGAACTTGGGAACTACCCTCAGGCTGTTGAGTGGGGAGAGAACTGGAGGAGAATCAAGTAATGTGGCTGCAGCAGAATCTGGGTGAGAGGAAGAAGTGCTTTCCCACTGTGCAGGAGGGAGGCATGTGTGCAAGGAAAGGGGGCCAGGGGAGGCCAGGTCTGGGGAGGGGGCAAGAGGACAGATTGCTCAAGTGTGCTTTGGAGACCCTGTGGCTTTCCAGAGGAGGTGTCCGGTGGACCCAGAGGCAAGGTTATATGTCCAGAGCTTGACGGGGAAGCTGAGTGCACAGCCTCACGGAACCCCAGCACCCCCTCCAGAGAAGGTCAGGGTGGGGACGGCTCCCCAGAATGCCCAGCAGCCACTCACACCTCCTGGTCACATAAAGAAGTCTCCCCCAGTCCCCTGGATGCCCGCCACCTGGGGTGGTACTAGATTCTGCAGAGGCTGCTCTTATCTATACATCACACACACACACACACACACACACACACACACACACACACACCTATGATCAAGTTCCATTCATAATTGGAATAATAAGAGAGTAACAATAACCAGTCATAAATACATAGCAATGTACTGAAATAAAGTCACGTAACTGGCATGTTTTAGTCAAAATATCCTACTTCCACCTTTTCCCTTAAAGAAAGCACTTTCTACTTCTCTTTTAAATACATGAACCACCAGCACTGCTACTCATGTGCTTTAGGGTCTCTGTTAGGTAAAATAAGGGGGACTTGAACCCGTACACTGTGAGATTGAAACAGTTTTATCTGATAACTGTGTTGGCTGAGGTGACTAACGGGTGGGAGGATACACTGCACGGACATGCTGGACAGAGGCCGATTCACCTCTGAGGTGGGCCACAGGCCTCTTTAGGATACTCACAGGGAGTCCAGTGCAAACCTTATGACTTGTTTATTTCTGCAATTCTCCTTGTGACCATCCATAACTGAAATCACAGGAAGATGGGAGGTGACTAAAGCGTGGATGTGCCGGGCAGGGTTTAGTGGGCAGTGAACCTGAATTACCCACAGCACAGTTCTCTCAGAGCATGAAAGCTCTAGGGTGGCCTGCTGCTTGAGTGTGACCTCAGGTCCAGGCTTGTGTGTAGAAATGTCACTGGGCCTGATCATGAGGGTACACGCTGAAGCTTTCTGAGCTGGACCGGCTGAGCCACCAGGGATCCAGGTCTGTGGTTCTTTAGTCCCCTGTGTAGAAAACATTTTTGAAGTTGAAATTCAGAAAAGCTTCCCCTCACCAACAAGAGTATGTAGGTGAATCCCAAGAATATTTTCTGTGTCAAATATAAGAAAACCCTACAACACAAAGGGCCACATGAGAATGGCAGTAGCAGAACATTTTGTCGGCTGATTTACAGCCCTGACTCGGGTTGGAAGGCCACTTCTGGCATAAACACAGAGCCCCAAGGATGAATCCATTGTACTGGGAAATCGATAAGGCCCACGCCTGTACTTCATTTCTCCCGGGGGTGGGGGAAGGGCATGCCATTTGTCAACATCTAAAGCAGGGACACAAGGTCACTCCTGGCTCCCAACTTTGATGGACAATGTCTGGACTCAGTTCACTCAATGAAATCCCTAGAAATAATCAAGATGACAGATGGCGACAAATAGGAATGGCTGAGCACTCCTGGCTGGCAGCACGGGTGAAATTCCTAAGGGCCTTCCAAGAGGAGAAGGACTATCCAGGGACCCGCGTGCCCCACTTCTCTGCAGGGTCTCTTCCCCTCCAGTATGGGCTGTCCCTTGTGAGGTGACGGTCATGTTCTCTCATTCACTTTCAATGTCTACAAAACCCAGTATTAGTAATTTAACTCTTGCATCAGGGCTAAGTATTTTTCTACTACACAGTATAGACAATGTTTAGAGTTTATGCAAATGCTTCTTGACTTATCAGTAAACCCATCACAAGTGGAAAACATACACATAACCTACCAAACATCATGGCGTTTTTCTCTGAAGCAACAGTCTCTAGATTCACTTTGTTCTGTATGTAGAACTATATATTCAGATGTTGGTCCCTCACAATACATTCTATAAAGATCTTTCTCCCACCTTGTGGCTTGTATTTTTTTATTCTCTTAATAGTGTCTTTCACAGAGCCAAAGTATTTAATTTTAATGAAGCTCAACTTATCAATCAATCTTCCCTTTCATTAATCATATTTTTGGTGTTGCATCTAAAAACTCATTGCCAAATTCAAGGTCACATAGATTTTTTCCCATGTTGTATTTTAGCAGTTTTATAGCTTTGCATTTTAGATTGGAGCCCATATTTTATATTGCTCAGTTGGGGCAGAGGGTGGATAAAGTCATTTGCTAAGTAAGATCATCAGGGCTTCTCTTACTTTTGTCTTTAATCAAGCCCAGGATTTGCACCTGAGGCAAGCTCAGACTTATTATTTTTTAATCGCCAACATGTTGGATTAATATCAGTGGCTCATCAGAATGAACCTCCAGGCACATTGACATAACCAGCTGGCATACCAGTGAGAAAGACGCTGGGGGAGGAGGGCTCAGGTCTGAGGAAATCAAACTTGAGTTCTCCCAGACAACTTGCCAATTTTCCCACACACTTTTGTTAAACAACCCTTCTGGCAGCCTCAGCCAAGGCTGATTCCTTTGTTATAGATTAAGCTCAGACCCTCTGTTAGTTTTGAGCTACTCTGTACCACTCATCTCTCTGACTTAATGCCATACTTTTCAAAAAGTGCAAAAGGGACATTTTAGCATGGAGGAGAGGAAACATGTTCCTTCTTTGCTTTTCATTAAAATATTCTCAGATCTTTTGGCAAATCTAAAAATAGATCTTCTAGACTTTTAAATTAAATTGGAAAATTGATTTAAAAATAAGTAACTCTTTCACCCAAGAATATCAAACTGTTAAAATATTTTAATATATGTTTAGATACATATTAAAAGATTATTTTATATAAGGTCATGCCTGGTTACACTCAATTCTAGCTACTTAGTTACCCTTTTCCTTATTGTTAATCAAGGATTTGGTATATCTTCTAACCAGTTACAGCCACTATTGGACAGGTTGTATTTCTTGCACATTTGTCTTTCTTTGACCATTTAAAACTTTGTTACTAATTTTAAGATAGTACCTATAGATTCGCATGATTTTATACATACACAATCATACTATCTGCAAATAATGGTTATCCTTCTGTTTACAATAGCTACACACCAGGACCTTTAAACTGTTAAAGAAAAGGAAAATGGTTACAGTGTTCATTCGATGCCTTAGACACAAGTTTTACAGAGCACATGTATTTCTTTTTTTTTTTTTTTCACATGTATTTCTTGATCACCTCTGCTATGAACTTCCTATTGTCAGAGAGTCTTTTGACATCGGAGGGTACACTTCCCTTCAATGTCAAATAGATTTTCAAATGTTGAAATCACAGAAGTAGAGCCATAATGGGGGCTGGGGTAAGGAGACGGGAGATGTTGGACTAAGGTACTAGTTCTCAGGAAGAAGTTCCCAAGCTGTTTTATAGCACAGTAACTGTAGTCAATAATAAGTTGCTGTAATTTATACTGCCTAATAATAATACTGTAATAGTTAATATTATATAGTGTACACTTGAAAATTGCTGAGATGATTTGCTGAGATTAGTTCCTAAGTATTCTCATCACACCCAAAACAAGTAAGTGAAATGATGGGTATGTTAATTAACATAATTTAATCACCCCAAAATATATACATAGCTGAAAGCATCCCATCACGTCCCAAAAATGCTATCTACACAGTGAGGAAAAGGTGCATATCTCTCTAAAAACATTTTCCCTATAAGACTTTTGTCCACAGAGACCCATGATGCATGACACTGGTAGATAGTCATACATCACTGATATAGATTCCTTCCTGCTCACGACGAATGATTCTGTTAACGTATGCCAAATGCAGTTAGTATTTTCTTTCTAATCATTTTCTCTTTAAGGTGTTCCATCTCATTTCAGAGTTCTGGGTTGTGTGTCTGTTTGTCCTGGGACATAAGAGCCTCCCCACCATGCTCTGGACAGGCACAGGGCAGTGGGAGCGTCCAGGGGACTTGGGGACTTCTTTGTTACTTGAAACCATACAACATGTACATCACCCCATTGTTGGTGGCTCTGGAAAACATACTAGAAGTTTCACAGGTCGCTGACACCAACTCTGTCCTGGCTTAAGCAGCACAGCCACTGTGGCTACAAGCTGTACACAACCAGCTCCTTCCCGGCCTGCATGGAGTAAGACAAGTAGAAAATCTCCTCAGACAGTTTAATTAAATTGAGTGACTTTCACCATTCTGGAAAATAAACCAAACCATTTTCTCTATTAGCAAAAATGACAGTTAAGCATCCAGACAGATTGCTGAATTAATAAAAGTTCATTAGAAAATCTATCTTTTAATTAGAGGTCCCTGCGGACCAAACCACCAAATGAAGGACCAGTCCGACTGTGAAGAACAGTGAGCAGTCATGAGGGCGAAGGCTAGGGCCAGCCTGGTCCCCTGTCCCTGACTTCGGAGAGGCATTTACCTCAGCTCTGGGCTGCCCCTGCCCATGGGGACCCAGGGGCAACTGGTGCCACACCACTCACACTGGTACACGAGGAGAGACACTTTGTGTGAACATCCGGGATCCCATCCCCAGTGTGACTGACACAGTGGTGTAAATGAGATCGGGTGAATTCAGGTCTCTCTGGGTGAGGGCTGCACAGGGGACAGTCCTCACCAGTATCTTCTTTCTGCCACCAGCCAACAGTAGTCATGTCTAGATATGTGCACACACTGTTTGTGTGTGTGTATGCACAATGGAGATCAGTGCACAACCTTAACACTGTTCATGGGCACCACCACATCCAGACTGCGATGCAGCCCATGTGCTAGGACCTGAGCCAGTGCTACCCAGGAGCAAGAAGCCCCCTGTCTTAATACTTGGAAGTGCAGCCTGACCTTCCTTCCTGTTCCAGTCCGGCCCTGCTCAGAGAAGAAATGCCTGCCCCAAAGTCCCATACCTGGAGTCCCTAAGATCTCACCTCTGCTCAAGAATGCAAGGGGCCTCCTGGTATCTGATCTGGATCCAGATGCAATAGGTGATTGTGGTGCAGGATGCTCACTCCAATCTTTGTGGGTTCCAGGTCAGCCCCTCACTTGAATCCCCACCTGGCAGATGGGACAGAAAGGGTAGACAGGCCCAGGGACTGACCAGGGTTGGGGAGCCTACACGGCTGGGTACAGCCCTAAGCCTGTGGCACTGAAGCGCGCTGGCTAGTTATCCACACACAGGGGGCCTGGCTGGCTGGGGAGAGGCCTGCAGTGATGCACCTGGGCTGTGACAATGGCCATTGTACAGAACTGCAAAGTCCCAGAAGACTAGAATGAGAGAGCGGGCTCAGGGAACCACGCACACTTTCTCCTTCACTGCACAAATCTGTAACTGAGGCAGAGTCACAAGTTCAAACTCACCCAGGGACACCGTGGCACAGCTAGGCTGGATCCAGGAACCTGACATCCTCGAATGAAGGCACCAGACAAGAGTGACCTGCATCCATCCACTGGGCACAGAGAGCAGGACTGCTGGGCCAGGAGGTCTCACAAGCAGAGGACGCGTGGTCCCCATGATGCTGCTCGGCACTGAGCATAACCCTGGCTCCAACTCAGGCGGTGAGGAAATTGAGCCACCAGATCACTGTAATTCTCACTAAGGCCCACTGCTGCCTCCAGAACCGTTCTTTCTTCAACCTCTCAGTCCTTGGAACTTCACGCCACTTGGGCCTACAAGACCTCTTCTGCTCTTCCCCCCCGTTGTCCCTCCCTCCTCGTCTTCTTCTTCCTCCTCCTTCCCTTTCTCTCCCCTCCTCCTCTCCCATCCCCCTCCTCATTTTCTCCTTCCTCCTCCCATTCCTCCTGCTCCTCCTCCTCCTCTCCTGCCTGCCAGGTGCATACCTTCACTTTTGGGCTCATTTCCTGCCCCTCGATCGCTGTCCCTGTCATAATCATGGTGCTACCAACACCCAGAGCCTCGACCTCACCACTCTCAGATCCCGTTCTTTGTCCCTCTTAAGCGGTGAGTCTTGTCATGAATGACGCCAGTACACCCAACATCTGGGTTCCAAGCACTCTGCTTTTCCACTTTTTAATTTTTTTGTTAGTGCGTGTTTGTGATGCTTAACAGTGGATCCGTACTGGGAGCTGGAGTGCATATGAATCACACTGGGATCATTTTCTTACCACCTTCGCTTCCCTCTCCCCTGATCCTTTTCCTCATCTCCCAAAAGTCTACCTCCCCGCTTCCCACCATCTCTCCTTTACTTTCTCTGTATATTTCAGGTATCTCATTAGAGGAAATGTGCAATATTTAATTTTCTGTGTCTGACTTATTTCATGTAATTATGGTTTCAAAACCTATCCATTTTCCTGCAAATACATAACTTCACCCTTCTTTATGGCTGAATAATATTCTATTGTGCATATCTCCTACATTTTCTTTATCCTCTCATCTGTCTTGCTGATCAACAGACAACTGGGCCTCCTTTCTTCACTGCCCTGGCCGCCCATTAGACCTGTCTATCTTCTGAAGTACTCATTCTCAAATGATCTGCCCGCCTTGCCCTGCTCTGTCTTGTGTAACAGCCATGCAGCCAATATTCAGAGTGTGATTCTACCCAATTACCCACCTACTCTGGGCCACATCTGAGCAATGAGATGGACCAGAGAAGATGACACACCTCATCTAGCCAGCTTCTCCTTACAGCTACCAATAGGCAAAAAGGCCTCAGACAACCTGGGAGGTTAAGTCCACTTTGTGGGTAAGTTTGCCCCCTAATCTTCATGCTTTCTTCTCTCCCCTCAAACATGTCTGCTCCTCAGCTCACCACTTTGCCTTACCTTTGGGAAATATCGGAGCAGCCAGGCTGTCCTCTCCCCACAGCCCCAGCCTCCCATTGCCTCATCCACAATCTCCTTTCCCTTTGACTATCCTTGATGTTTTTGAAGAGTTCAGTTCCACCAACTTCACCCCAACAGTCTTTCCTTCTCTCCTGGACACACCGAACTCCACCCTTCTACACCCCCATTTCCATCAATGAACAAATACGGTACAGAACTGCCACTGCCAACATCTCTCTCACAAGCAGATCCTCCCTCTTTCAATGTCAAATACAGGGTTACCATCCCACATCTGTGCTCAGTTTCACATCTGTGGCTTTCAAAGACAAACTTGCAAAACTGCAACTCCACAGTCTTATTACAGCTACTCTTCCACTCCTTCCATCCATCTTCCACCCGAGCTTCCTGCTCAAGCTGCTCCTGTCAAGCTCACCATAGGCTGCATGATGCCAGGGGCTCTGAGGCAGCTTCTCTAACCTTGCATTCCTCGGTGACCTCCACCTCCTCATTGGGAGCTCCCTCTTCCCTTGGTTTCTAGGTCATGGCCCACTGGCCACTCCAGCTTGATTACCTTCAATGGAACCTCTGCTCCTGGATTCCCAATACTGAAGGCTCAGAGGACTCCTCTAGTGGAGCTGTTTCCAGGTCAACTCCTGGTTTTCAACAGCATTCATAAGCTCTGTCTCCAAAGTGAGAGTCTTCAGGCTTGAGCTCTTGCTAAAGCTAGCTCTGGGCATATCTACACTTTGGTGATACCCATCCATAGATCATTTAGATGAAAGTACACTGGGTATTTCCCCTACACCTCTCCCTTCCACCTACACCTGATCTTCTCTCTCAGGAAATGCACAATACTCCTTCCCCTCAGTAAGCCACACATGCAAGAGTTTTTCTTGTTTTTCTGTCTACTATTGTCTCCAAATCATGAGTAAGTTCTCTCTTTCCATTTTCCAATGTACATCGCAAACCTCCTCTTCTTTTCACTTCCATCATCATCACCACCGGGAAGATCTTGGTGTATCAGTCAGCTTTCCCATAGCCAGACACAATACCTGACATCACAATGCAAAGGAAAAGAGGTTTAATTAAGCTCACGGTTTGGGGGATTCAGTCCATAGTCAGCTTGCTCCAATGCAAGAACATCGCGGTGGAAGGGCCGGCGGAGCAAAGCTGCTTAATTCATGGTGCCAGGAAAGCAGAACGGGGAAACAGTGTCAGAGAGGAAGGAGACAAGAGCCAGGCATAGATAGCATCCAAGGTCACAACTCCTTGACATACCTAGACACATCCAGATGTGTGCTGTACTAATCCCATAGGCATTTCTTAATCCATCAATTTGGCAAGTCATAATTAACGGTCACACTAGACCACTGAAGTGGCCTTTTATTGGTGTCCTGGCTTTTGCCTTGGTCCTCTGCTACAATCCATCTTCCCATCTAGCAGCCAGTGATCTTTCAAATCACAAATCAGCTCGTGTCACTCCTGTGCTTAAGCACACATCGAATACAGCCCGATTATTTCTTCCACCACAATTACCACAGCCTGTAATTACTTTGATTATTTGTTTTAGTATGTATTGTTTGTTTACCCCAAGTAGAATATAAGCTCAGAGGTTGACTCCTGACATGTAATGAGAAATCCGTATCATATTTTAAGATAAATTAAAAAACACTTTTTGGGTAGGAGGTCTTATTTGATTTCAGGCCTGGGGAGCTCCACATGCTCAGCAGAATCTTCATGCATTAGAAGACAAGATGTGCTTTAAATAAATCCCAGTCCTGCAGAAGCCAGGGCACTGGGAGGACAGTGTCTCTGTGGAGTCTTTTATTGTCCTCAGAGCCCAAAGGCCCTAAATATAGGCCAGTCATTAAGGATTCATGGGCTCCTGCGTGATTATCCGAGCCCAGGGACCAGGCCTTCCATCATCACGACCACTCTGACACTTGCTGCCGCTCTGTAAATGCGCACATGTTATTACCTTTCCGGGCTGAGAGGCTCCCTCAGAGCAGGGCCTGTGCTTTACTCTCAGCTCAAACCCAAACACCTCATCCCCCACCCCTCCGCATGTGCTGCAAAAGTCACTGGCACTTGACTCTGGCACTGAATACACGCTATCCTCCCATCTCCAGGGTGTTTTCCTTAATCACCATTTAGGAGACACTGGCACATCCCGGGCCTGCAGCAACCAGACTCTGGTCAAAAGGCCTATTGCAGCGAGCAGGGAGGGAGGAGCTTGATCTCAAATAAGGATGGTATTTGACCTGATTTGTCATTTGGGCCCTGTGTTTAGGAAAAGCCAAAGTTCTATGCATATGATGAAAATACATTTTAAAATCTTTATACTTTGTTTAGTGAATGAAATAAATTTTATTTTAGGATTATACCTAAACATTTTTTCCTCAAAATAAGGGTCTTGTTAAGTTGCCTAGACTGGCCTGAAAATCTGTGATCTTCCTGCCTCAGCCTCCTGAGTAGCTAGGATTATACATGCACACCACCATCCTTGGCTACTAATCCACTTCTGCAGAGACCTTGGTCAGCAATAAGGAAATCAAACATGAATAATTCAGAGAGAGAACATGGAGGAAGACTGCTCAAAGTAGTGGTTCAAGCTGGGGACACAGTGGGACTTCGTAGGTAGCTTTAGAGGATGTTGTTCTTAGTCTGCACCAAGAGATTCTGGCTAAATTGTTCTTGGATGGAGTCTGGGCCTTGGTGTGCTATTTTTAAAGCTTGTTATTGATTTTAATGTGCTTCCAGTGATGAAGATGCCAACTCCAAAGAAAGACAGTGCAATGCTTCTATTACATCCCAGGGATGAAGCACAGAGTACAGTTGGACAGTGACACTGCTGGTACATTTTCTGACATCCGTGACAAAAGGAAAACACGCTGATTCACACCAATTTCACCTGCTGCTGGGAGGGGACTGCACATTGGTCTGCAGATATAAGATTTCCTGTTTTCCTGGAAGACCCAAGACTCACATGTGCATCTATCATGTACACACACACATACACACACACACCCCTGGTAATGTGACAGGCTCATTATCAACTCTGGCTTTGGCAGGAACCATCATAGCTAAACTTTGTTGCTGACTGACTGGACTGCAGTGTATAGATGGGAGTGAATGTGTGAGTTTTGGATTTCAGTGGGGAAAGTATTCCCAAGTTCCTAGCGATAATTTGTTCCAAATGCCAAATTCATCTCAAAGGGCTGGACTTTACATATAGGGTCACAACTGTGAATGACACCCATGGGCCCTGTGACCCCCAGCTCTCCACACTTATGATTTGGCCATCAGAACAGAACTGGGAAGGAGGAGAGCCCAGGAGAGTTAGCTGTCTGCTCTGTCAAATGTCTCTGCTTCAGGCTCTGTCCAATACGGCAGCCTCTGGCCTCGTGCAGCTATCTAAATTTGGGTGAGTAAAAGTTAAAAACTTGGCCTCAGTTCCATTAGCCATATTTCATGTGCTAGACAAACAACCCTAGGTGGCCAGTGCTGCTGCGTTGGGCACACTGGCATAGGGTGTGTCTACCACTGTTCAAGGTACCAGCATCCAGCACAGCTGGTGACCCGCAGGGTTCCACCAAAGATCTCTGGAGGAGCACAGTTGGGACAGAGACATGAAGGTCCACTGCCTAAGCAATATCTGTGACCTCTTGGGCAAAGAGTGTGTCATCGTGTGTTTGTGGCCCTTAGTATCTCAATCTGTCTCATGGACACACTGCTCCTATTTCTCTTGGCCTCGAAATATCTGAAGGCTTGATAAAAAAGAGATCTGTAAATGTCCACCATGGGGTATGTAGAATATGTTGATTTTGTTCATTGGAGTGATGCTAAGTGCTAAAAAACATCCCCCAGGAGGAAAAGTGGGAGCAGACACAGAACTCGGCTGGGTGTGCTCAGCTGGATGCAGACCATGCATACTCATCCTGTCCCCAGAAGACTTCTCTGCTCTCCTGGGACCTACCTTGATGAGCTCATGTAAATGGGCTCACATCTGGTTCTCTCTCTCTCTCTCTCTCTCTCTCTCTCTCTCTCTCTCTCCCTCCCTCCCACACACACACACACACACACACATGCGTGCGTGTGCATACTGGCACTGCATGCATCTGTGTGTGTATGTGTGCACACCCATGTGTTTTTTGGGGATATGCACACATTTGACCTGGGGGGTTCTTAGGAGCCCCAAAGAGGACAAGCAAGTCCCAAGAAAGCTGCACAGCCAGATGCTTGCTTGTCCAACTCTGAGGAGACTCAGATTCTGCATTTGAACCAGCAGCTGGAATTGGCCAGGGCCCCTGACAGCCCCTGAGCTGAAGACAGCACCTCGTTACAGGCTCTATTGACCTTTTCACAGGTCAATAAAAACCATTAACTTCTCAGAGGCCTCCTGAAAAGCCACACCACAGAGAGATTTCACAAGTTGCGGGCTCCACGTGAACAGTACACTGTTTGCAGCAAGGCTTTATTCTTGGGGAGGAAAGGCACCGAGTGCCAGGACCACCTCCTTCCCCTACTGGGGCTGCCTCCCACAGTCTTGGAACAGCTGCCAGGGAGGTGCCAGGAAAGAATGATCCATGCTGATCTCCCAACCCTCAGGCCCCACTGCCCAGGAGAGGCCTTGCACCGCTTCCTCATTTCTTTCTCAGTCTGCAGCCCCCTTCCCTATCTCTCCAAGGCCACTTTTCTCCTGTCTTTCTCACTCAGGTGTGTGGTATAAGATGTCTCCTGTGTGACAACCCAGCTCCTTGGCAGGTGCCCAGTGGTATAAGATGGGCTCCCTGCCTTCCAGTCCCGGAGGACTCATCACCATTCCCAGCCCACACCTGATTCTGCTTCTCACCTGTGACAACCTCTCACCTCTGTTCGCCTGGGGAGCTGTCTTAGAACAAGTGCTGGGAGAGACATGAAAGGATCTCCTTTGCCTTGATATGTGCTAGTAGAAAGGCACAATGACAGCATAGAGAGGCTTCTGGGAAAGAATTATGGAAATCCTTTTCTACACAAATCTGTAAATGTATGCCTGCAATTAGCACTGCACTGAGACCAAAAGGGAAGTTGATGGAGAGGCTGCCATGAGCACCTGTACCCAGGCAAGGAGGAGAGTGGTCCTGTGCACCCTGCTTTACTGCCTCAGTCCTCATACAGGATGGCTGGGCCAGGGAGCACACATTCAGGAATGTGCTGACAGGGAAAGTGGGCTACAAGGATGTACTTGTCATGGCCAAAGTGCCTATTAAGAGAAGCCTCAGGGAAGAAGGCACATCCATGCAGGTAAACGGTGCAGTGTCTGTGAAGGTGGTGGGATATTTCTCTTTATATCAGCAAGAAAAGAGTGCCTAATGTGCTGTTAACTGAACAAAGATGCAGCCTTGGAAACCAGGTGGTCCACTGAGGAGGAAGACTGCATTGTCTCTTACGAGGTCCAAGTCTCTGCAGTGGGGCTGCAGGGGATCCATCCAGGATTCCTTCAAGTTAACAACAGGATGCTTTACACATAATCGCAATGCTCCTGCTGGGTGTTTTCCATTTTTTTCTTCAAGGCAATGGTAAGAAGTGTTAGCTTGGAAATTAGAAAAAAGGACTTTTCTGGGAGATGCATGGTGCTAAGAGACTTGGCCTGGAGAATTTCTCTAAATTCATTTTAAGGAACCTGCAGCTGTATGCTAGGAATCTTGACATGGTCATGGGACCAGAAACCCCAGCAGTTAGGAGATGAGGGGGGCGAGCATAGCAAAGAAATTGGTAATCAGCAAGTGTGCCACCAAGAGGATGCAGCAGCCTAAGGACAAGTAACTACACTCAGCCCAACTTGGCTGTATCACCCAGGGCAAGTAGCATGCTATTGCAGGAAGACATAGCCCAGAAGCTGGGTAGCTTCACTTGGTACACATGGACCTCTTGTTCATGCAGCATGTGTGACCAGTGTGGGCCTGCAGAAGCAAAGAGCTCATAAAAACCACCCCGGAAGGCTTCAGCCCTACTCTGCTTCCATGGTGACCCAGGCTGCCCTGCTGGGTGTGGGGAGTCACCCATGGGTTCTTAAAGGAACAACATACCTTGCTTCTGCTCACTTCTCATTGGCCAAAAACACACCACACAACCACATGTGGCTTTGAGGGAGTGAGAATGTCACTCACCACGTGCCTGGAATGTGGAAGAGCTGAGACCCTGGTGAAGAGCAGAGCCAGTCACACAGCTCAGGTCACCTGCAAGGATGCAGGAAGCAGTGTGCAATGGGAGAGTCCAAGGAAGAAGGCCACTGGGGTCATGTGTGGCCCTGAGATCTGGGGGACAGTTGGGCTTTGGGCTTCAAGACTGCATGAGGGACATGGGCCAAATCACAACAGAGAGGAGGAGTAGGCAGCACTGTCCCTGACCCCTAGGTTCCTTCAGGGCAGGGTCACATGCACTTGTCCACTTGTCCAGTGCTATCAGCACTTCTTCTGCCTCTCTGTGCAAGCATATGTCCTTTCCATATGTGCCCACCACAACCCCAAAGCCTGGGCATTAGCACCGCTCAGCCTGTGATGGCAGTGGGGGGACAAATACTGGTTCTTCACTCCCAGGTCAATGATCAGAGGCCCACTGCACTCTGGGTCTTGGAGTCCTGTGTGTGACTGGGCTTCAGCTGCCTACATGAGTCACTGGCTCAATAACCCAACTGTGCCACCTGCCTTTCCTCCCTCATCTCATTCCTCCACACCATTGCTAGGGTTCCTGAACCTCTGTGCTCCCTCTCTGTCTTGTGGGAGATCACGTCCCCTCCCATGGTGCCATGACCCATGCTCCTAGACTTTCCTCTTCCAGAATTGCAAGCCAAATGCACATCTATGTTTGATAATTTCCCCAGTCTGTGGCATCCTGTCACAGCAGCAGAAAACAGGCTAAGTCAGCATTTCTTTAGCCAGGGCTTCCCCAGTGCTACACAATAAAGGGAACTGACATTGTCTTTCCCTCCCAGATTTCTTCCCACTCCTGGATTTAAGCAAGAGTTTGAAGAAGAAAGCCCTATACTTAGGCGCAGGTCCAGGCTCCCACACTAAGTTACCATCAGTGCAAATGCTGACACGGAGATGCAGGCACAGCAGGAGGGTGGTTATTTCCTGGCCCACAGCCACAGCTATAGTGGTCCTTCCATCATCAGGAGGAGTCCCCACAGGACTGCTGCTTTGGATGTTCTCTTCCTCATGGAGCTGGTGACTGCCAGGGAGACACTGGGTGAGCTTCTACCTGCATAGTAAGGTGAGCCCTGGTCTCTGAGGTGAGCAGCCCACAAGGCACCCTAAGTGGCAACTGTTGGAGGAACAGAAAGGAACCCTCAAGTCATCACCTTCCTCTCAGAGCTGTTCAGAAAATGTTCATTGAGTAAAGGGATGTGGAAACAGAAGATTTCTGTTTCTAAACAGCTGCCACTTTTCCAAGTCAATACGCAACAAACCACAGGTGAAACTATTTTTGCCTCTGCCTGTGCTCTCTGCAGCAGCCAGCACAACATGGCTCCTCACCCCTGGGGACGTCCCTGACCCTGGGGAGGAGAAATGGGCCAGGTTCTGGGCAGCAAAGAGGTAGGAGGGGGTCAGACACTAGAAGGGAGGGACCAGGCAACCTGGGGATGGCATTTAAAGCTAAGGAAAGAGACTCAACTGAATTAGACTCCAAAACCCAGGTGTAGACAGTCACCCTCCTTGCCTGCCCTCATTACCTGCCCACACTGGCCTCCCTGGCTTTGCGGCTGCTGAGAAGCCTCAGCCATGCCCAAGGCCTGGTGCACTGCTCCACAGGACTGTCCAGGGATGCTGACTGTGGTGTCATGCTCACTTATGGACAGGGCTGCAGTCTAGGGGAAATGTGGCATTAGGTGACACTGCAGCTGTGGGACGTCATAGGACAGAATTGCCCACTCTTACCCAGGGCACTCTCCTGCACACCAGGCTATGTGGCATCGCTGACAGCTCCCCTGAACACCAGTCTCCCAGGGAACTCAGGCAAAACACAAAACTCCAGCCCTGGGGCCCAAACCTCCCACCAGGGCCAGGGTCACTTATGCATGAGGTCACTGAACTGAAACGGGCATCAGCTCTCAGTGCCATGCCTGCCTCACACCTGCACTACCAGGTGGCTCCTTACATTCCGCGCCTCAGTCCTGGCCCTGCTGCTAACTGAGAGGTCCCTGAGCCTTGTCGCCCATGGTCCAGCACCCAGCCTTCCCTGGAGAGCACCAGGTTCACCCTACACCTACTGAGTCATAATCTGGCTGCTAAGACTTTCAGGTGACCCAGAGCTGGAGAAGTGAGCTTTGAGAGGTGATGGAGCTGAAGAACTTGCAGAACACAGGCTCCCCTGGCAGCTGCCACTGCAGGTCTTATTGTGCCAGCGTGCGTGAGGGTGACAGGTAAGTGACACTGGTGGAAGGAAATCACCCCAAAGGTTTCCCCAGGTTGCTCCCTGGCCACTTGCATATCCCAAATCAATATTCAGCTTCCAAAGAGACATCACACTGATGATATTAAAAGAAATATTTATTGACCGTTTATTATTAAATATTTAGCAAAGCATTGTGTTTGGATAGAGGAATAACCACCCTCTAAGGTTCCATCCAGTACTAAGATTCTATTTAATATTTCATTTTGTCAATAAAGCCTGTGCAATAAAAATCAATAAACATTTATATGGTGTCTCCAATGCACCCAGTACTTCAAAGAAAAATGTGTCAGGAATCTGCCCAGGTTCCCAGTCTTCCCACAACTCAAAGATGTGAAGAACAGCAATGAGCCAGGGAGTCAAAAGACCACAAGAAATTCATGGACACTGGATGGTCTTATCTGGTGGAGACTTGGCAGGGGAGCTGGGGTGTTAGGAATGCAGTGAATGCAGACTTGAAACACTGATGCAATAACAAGATTGGCCAAGATTTTCAGTTAAGCTACTGTTTTGGTTACTTTTCTCTTATTGCTGAAACAAAATACCCAATGCCCCAAATTAAAGAAAGAAAGGTTTATTTAGCTTACAGTTCATGGAGGTTTCAGTCCACACTTGGCTGGCTCCAAGGCAGAGGGGCACATGGCAGAGGGTAACAGTTCATGGCAGGGGAAGACAGCAAAGGCAACAGGAGCAAAGGGGAGGAGCAGTGGCAAGCAGCCTCTCTCCCTTCCTTACAGTACTGTATGCAAACTATCTGCCTCAGGGCAGGTATAGCCCTCACATCCATAATTCCAACACTGGACCATGAATCAATCATAAACTCTAGAAGCCTGCTCCGTGACTGCATGAGGCTTTGGGGGGTCATTCAGACACAAACCACAACAGCAACATATCTCTTAAAATGAAGCCAGATGTGGTGGTGCATGCTTGTAATCTCAGCATTCTAGGAGGCTGAGGCAGGAGGATTGCAAGTGTGAGCCTAGCTTGGGCAATTTAAGAGACTTAGTGAGATCCTATCTCAAAATAAAAAATATATATATAACGGGCTAGGAATGTAGCATAGTGTGGAGACCCTGGGTTCAATACCCAGTATGGTAAAAAAAAAAACTCATGGCTGTACTTTCCATTAAGAGTAACCAACTCAATGAAGCATGTTAATCATCCAAGTCCATTCAGCCAGGACAAGTGTCTTATGGGAATCAGTCTCAAAAATTCCACAGGTAGGTATGGAGACCTAAGGCCTGCAAAGTCTCAGAACTTGCCTGTGGCCCTGGAGCTCCCACTGGAGGGTTAGGGGTAGTGAATTCTGGGAAAATCTGACCACAACATCCACATTCCCACCTTAGCCACCCTAATATGCAGAGGCAAGGATGGTAACCAGTCCTGTGTCCTCAGGAGCCCACAGATAATAGTTCTTTAGTCTGCCCCGGTAAGTGACTTGACAAAGCTTGTCACTTTTTCCCATTGTCCCCCAGAATGAAATGTAATTCTTATCTCCAGTATCGATCATCACAGGATAGATAATAACAATAAAAAAATGAGACTGTTCCACTAGCCGTGTAAGACCCAGTCTGTGGTAAACAAAATGAAGTATGCATATACATGAGAATAGCCTTCAGCCTTGAAAAGGAAAGAAATCCTGTCACCTACTGCAATGTGTCTGAGGACATCCTTGTGCATGAGATGAGTGAGCACAGGGCCCCCACTCACGTGATGTGCCTGGGGTGTGAGGTTCCCGCAGACAGAAAGACAAAAGGCAGATGCCAGGGGCCGGAGAAGGAAATGTGCATTCTGGGGATGCAGAGTTTCAGTCTGGAGATGGACAATGGGGGCTGCACAGTGAGACCACAGCTGGTGCCACGAGCTATACACTCCGAAAGGGCTACGGTGGTAATTGTGCGCATATTTTACAATTTACAAAACCAGAGCTCAGCAGCAGAGCATCTGCCTAGGATGTATGTACAAGCCCCTGGGTTCCATCTCTAGCTTTGCTAAACGCGTAAATGAATAAATGAACACATCAACAACCAGGCCTAGTGAAATAAAAACAAAAACAGTCTAGACTGGTCTTGGCTATCCTATAGTAGCGGGGCTGTTTGTATCACTGAAAGCTCTACAAAGTTCACCAGCATGGGTCTAGACGAATGCCAAATATAAGTCTAGAATTGCTTAAAATCACTGTTTTGAGGGTCTACATGTGAAGGCTGCTTTCAACTTATTTAAATGAAATCAACACATTTTATTCAAGTTTATTTGAGAGACTATAGACACATGAGTGTTCATGTCTATGTGTCTGAGTGTGAGAATGGGGGGGGGGCAGCGGGCAGAAAGAGAGAAAGAGAGAGGCAGGGCCTCAAAACCACACTTCTGCAGGCTGCATGCAGGATGAGCAGCCCCAGGACAGTGTCCTTCTCAAGATTTCCAGACTTACAAAGCTTCACCAGCCTGAGGTCCTGGGCAGAGGGACTTTATGCAACCACGTAGGGAATACAACTCAGAATCTCCAGAGGGAGAATCTGGTGAACAAATGCTCTCCAACCCCCTGCCCTGCCAATCACCTAGGGCCACCTAACTCTAGTCCTTGGTGCCTCTGAGCCCTGTGGCGGACACTGCCACTCTCAGTGCAGGCCAGAGTGATTCCCACAGGAACCCTGTGTAGCTGTCTCTGGGGACTGTGGAGCTCTCCCAGCTGACTCCCTCATCCCTCTCGGGGGACACATGGGATGCCGGGATCCCAGGCCTCCAAAGAAGCTCTACGCTAGGGTCTCATGCCCTGTGCAGAGGGCTTGGGCTGTCAGGATGTCAGGGGTCACCTGGCTTCCTGCCCAGAGACACAGTCTGCCATCTTCCCCTCTTCTATCACTTCTCAAATGCGCCCCAATATGAACACTCCAAGGCTAAAAAGCAGCACCAACTCTTTTCTTTGGCGTTCTCCTGAGTAAGCCATGTAAACCGTTCATATATTCTCCTTCCTAGGTTTCAATAACACATTTCCGTTTTGAGTGCCAACAAGAGCGAGTCATGGACGATTTTTATTTTAGTCTGAATGTGTCATGCAAGAAGAACAATGTGGCTTGAAGATGACCCAGTGTGATTCTTCCATTAGGCCCTGGGAGATAAAGTGACTTGTGCTGGGTCACACAGCAAATTAAGAGCAGCGCTGAAACCAGAACCCTGCTGCCCTGCACACTTGGTCCCCCACAGCTGGGCTCTGGTACAGCATGCAAGCAAGGCTGCACAGTCCAAGGCTGGGGACACTGGGTCGAGGTTTCCCATTACAGCTGCGTGTTGGTGAACGCTACATTAGTCATTCCTCTTTTTCTGTGGGGGTCACACATTTTTCTGGATGCCCTTTGCTGTGTTTCTTTTTCTGGCATCAGAAAATTCACAGAGGAACCAAATCTGCCCCATCTCCTCTTGTATCAATCCCAAGGGAAAGCTCAAACTCTAGTATTTGAGCTCCCAAGACATCAACCCAGAGGCTCTGAATGTAGTTGCAGTATCATCTCTGGTCTCTGTAAACACAGCGAGCCTGCCTACCAGATCAGTCCTGGGACTGTCCCATGCCCAAGGGGTGGCCAGGGTGTTGTACTGCCTCCCAGGTCAAAGACGCCTTGAGGCGCAAAGTCATCACCTATGGCCAATCCTGTGCCCCTGCAACCTGTCTTAACCCATGCCCAGAATGTGGGGTCCACGGGTTGACAGAGAATCTCTGTGCTGCTGCTGGCTTTGGGGGTCTTGTGGGAGGCAGCCTGGCTACTGAACTGCTGGCCATCCCACCCATGGGGTAGCATTAAGGAGGAGACTGAATGTCTGCTCCTGTGACCCAGGTCATTCTTTTGCCATCTAGCCTTCTTTAAAGTCTACCCAATGTGTGTTCCAAATACCTTTTTCTAAAGGTTTCCCCTTCAAGGTAAAGGAAAAGTTTTACAGATATAGATGGGGAAGAAGTTCAGAACACTGGATTCATGGAGATCTCCCCACAGGGCAGCCGGGCAGCCTAGAGACCTCCCTGGGAAGACAGACTTACTTTACTTTCCTCTAAGCCATAAACTCACAGACCATTCCCCAGCATAAAAATGATCAGCACAAGTGGACATGATTGCACATGCCTGTAACCCAGTGCTCTGAAAGACTGAGGCAGGAGGATTTTAATTTCAGGTGTAGCCTGGTCAGTTTATTAACTTATTGAGGCCCTGTCTCAAATAAAACAACAACAAAAAAAAAAGAAGTGCTGGGGCTGTAGCTCAATGTGCAGGCCTCAGATTCAACTCCCCAAAATGAACCCAGACTTAGCCCCTTGCACACTGTGTACTAATACATGCTACTTAAGGAGCCAATTATACATTCTGTTGACACTTGGCATTTTAGTGTCCCAACCAAGATGTTCTAATTATTTAGCTTCTGTATTAATTTTGGTCCCCACGTGACCCTGAGAAAAGGTGTGAGTTTGGCAAGTGACCCCAGAAGCAGTAGAGAGGGAGTGGAAGGTGAAGGGGAAGGGAGGCTGCCCATCCCAGGCACCTTCACAGACTTGTTTCCTCCCTAGAAGCTCAAGCTCAATCCCACTGCGGCTATGTTGAGAGAGAGGCTCAGTCACCTCAGAACTGTTCCATGGAGAAGTGAGGAAGCAGATATTTTTCTCCTCTCATCCCTTGCTAGTTTTAGACTGCACCTGGGGAGCTAATTCCCAGGTACTTTAAGACGCTTTACATTCTGAGGCTGGGCACAACTGGAGAATACCAAGAGCGAGAGAAATGCAAGAAATCTGCTGGTTATGGGCATTCCTGAGAACATTCACTGATGACCTCTGGGGTAGGCTGCAGGGACACGGGCAGGACAGTAGTAAACTATACCACAATCTCACATCCCACCTTCCTGTTAGGTTTATTTAGCTACCTACCCATAACCATCAGAAGTGTACTTCCTAACATCCACCAATCCACTGCTAACCCAACACTACACCAGGCTATATGAAAAAGTAACAAAGAAGTGGAGCATCTTGTAGGTGCCATTCAACTTTGGAAGATGACACTTTTGGCTTCTGGACACTCTCTTCCTAACAGAATCTCCACGCACCCGGGGAATCTGTTCTTCTCACGGCTGGATGTTGAATAGCCAATGACAGCATCTCCACTGTCTTTGAAATGCTTGGCTTGGGAAAGAGCATGAGCTATGAGGACCAGATCTTCAAAGAGCAGGACACAAAAAGTCTACACACAGCAAGAGACAAGGAGGGAATGCTATTACTACATATGCATCTTCCCAGACACATTGGATCATGCTAACGTTAGCAGAACTAGAAGAAATGCATTTTCTAAAGAAAGCAGTATTTAGCCAGAGCTCACCCAACATGCACTGTGTTGTTGGTATGTGGGACTCCCATGTGGGGCTTTGCATTTATCCTGTTTAAATTTCCTCTTTTCCCCAGCAGGCTGTAGAGACAGCCTGGAGTTCTGATGCTTCATTAAGACCCTGAGGTTACTCCTATAACCCTTTAGCTTTCTGCAAATGTGGTAATTATGCTTTTTATGTCTTTGCCAGAGTTCTTTATGGCTTGACTTTCTAATTCCCTATTATTTGTAAAAATGTTGAGCTTGTTGGGATCAACTGCAGGCATGTTATTGCAGAGGACCCCCTCTCATCCCAAGGCCATGAATGATATTTTTGAAGCAGTTTTCAAACCAGCTCCTAACCTAGCAGCTC
This sequence comes from Dinomys branickii, assembly GCA_004027595.1. NCBI lineage: Eukaryota > Metazoa > Chordata > Mammalia > Rodentia > Dinomyidae > Dinomys > Dinomys branickii. The sequence continues at coordinate 61,787 of PVLD010003347.1, read as the reverse complement.
TGCTCTAACCATAACACAGTCATCCCTCTGGCCGACAATGATCCTATAATGGATCCTGCAAGACCTAAGCTGAAATGAAGACCAGATCTCCAACTGTACTAAATTACCCAACCAGAAATCCTATGGATGAATAGAAAGTGAATGACCAGTATGAAAGAGCTGCTTAACAACCACAAGCCCACCACAGCACAGTCAGCAGTCCATTACTCAACAACGGCATCTCTACTGGCCTACAAGAGGCAGGGCGGAGGGTCACAGGCTGTCAAAGGTACCAAAGGCATGTCTTCACTCTGCCACTCTGCTGGCAGATGTGCTACAGAGATGCGCAGCAGGTGCCCCTAAAACCGAGATGGTCTTGTCACTAGGCTCTTTTGCGGGTACCAATAACAATTCATTAAAATTTAGAGACAGCAGCTTGCAAAATAGAAAAATGGCCCTGTCAGTGATGCTAGTGATCTTCAGTTCAAATAAATGCTTGCAGTAAAAGAAGCTTTCAGTTACACTTAAAATTTTTTTTTTCCTTAAGGCTGACAGAGCGGCCTGGGGACATCTCTGGCCCCCAGAGCCCTCTCTGGGAGTTGTCTGGGTTTGCTGTGCCCGTTATGCTTGTGCAGGAGCTGGCTGCATGGGGTGAGGGGCCTTGTGGAGGGGTCACAGGCAATGGCAGTGACAGAGCCCTGAGTATGCAGCAAACTTCACACATCTGCCCCACACATCTGCCCCAGGATCCCCTTAGGCAGTGCCCCCCATATCTCCATGGATACCTGGCAGCCTGTCATCTGAGGCCAGGAGTCAAGGCACTCCAGAACTTGGTCAGGTTCCCAAAGGACTCCAGCAGTTGACAGGATGTTCTCTGTGTCCAGAGCACAGCCTCCTCTCCCAGGAGCCAGATCTGGGCTCGTGGCCAAGCAGCTCCACACTTAGGAGCTCGGCTCGCTGCAGCCCCCCTCTGCCAGGGTCCACTGCTTCCCACAGGCAGACCCCTAGCCCTGCCCATGAGGTCCCAGAAGAGCCCTCTTCTGACATCCCTCTCCTCTCCAGGTCTTCTGCCCAGCACTACCCCCAATATCTCAAGGCCCCACATTAGCCCCCTGCCTTCCATTCCCTTGACTTTGTCACCCATGAGTCCTGACAATCAGTCAGGCAGCAGGTCTCAAGGTGAACATTTTTCTTTCAGTGAGCGCATATGTGCAGGACACAATGAGTGTGTGCACTGTGCAGAGGAGGCAAATGCACAGGGCACAGCTCAACTCTTTGGCCTCCCTGCCCTCGCCCTCCACCTCCCTCCATGGCGTCATCCCCTTCCTTTCTGCAAAAGGTCTATCTCCCTATTTCCTAATAGCTCTCTTTTATTTTGCTCTTTCATTTACTTATACTTTGGGTTTCTCATATAAGAAAAACCATATGATATTTGATCTTGTGTGTCCAGTGCATTTCACTTACCATTATGGTCCCAAGATGCATGCATTTCCCTACAGGTGACTCAAGCTTATCCTTCTTTATGGCAGAGTGGTACTCCACTGTGTGTAAATGTCACATTTCCACATGTTTTTAATCTGCTCATCTGCTGATGGACATATAGGCTGTTTCCAGGATTTAGCTACTGAGTTATGCTATTATAAATACAGGTATGCATGGACCACTGTAATAGCTTTAAGAGTTAAAGGCATTGGTGTTTACTTTTGAGAAATGGTAGAATTGAAAAATTCTAACCCTGTCTTTAAAAAACAAAGTGTGTCATCTTTTCCATGTGGCTCCCCACGGTGGGCTGTAGCTGGATGGAGCTTGTGTCCATGCAGGAGAAACCAAGTGTGTGATCTCCCGCATGCGATGCTTCCTAGGAGTGGCATTGCCTTCTTTAAAATTATGTTCTTCTGCTCTTATGAGGGGTAGTCTGGGATTCCAAAAATAACCACAGAGGGAGACCTGCTTTCTAACTGGGGACAGACCCAGGCACCTCCAGAAGACCGGTAAGGATGGGGTGGCTCTTGGTAAATATGTCTTCCTTTCCCTTACATGGGCTGGAACCCTTCTGAGTGCTGCCAGTGGCATCAAACGGAAACAGAGGTGATTCTTTGGACAGTCTGCAATCTCAGGTCCCAAGTTCATGACAAGCACTGTGATGTCCACTCCTGGGCCAGGTGTGAGGGGAGGACAGGAGACATGGACACCAGCAAAAAGGACAGCACTGAAGAGTGACCTCGTGGAGAGTTCAGAGTGACTCCGTGGCAGCTGAAAACGAACCTTCCCAGTGACCTTGGAGATCTCTCAGACCTGCTTGCACCTGCAGCCATCAAAACGTCTCAACCACAGGAAGCTGCACCCAACCTGCTGTTGTTCTGGCAAAAGCAGGAGATTTGCAGAAGTAACAAGAATCTTGAATCTGCACCAGTCACCACTCAGGGTTGTCACCAACCAAGAAGGAGATGGAGAGTAGGTTCTGCTCAGAGGACCACAGAGACTCAGGGTGATGGAGGAATGGACCCAGTGGACAGCCACAGGCAACACAGCACCATGGCTGAAAGTCTCCCAGAGATGCAGTACATTGAATAAGATGGGGGAACCAGCGTATATACTTCTACTGATGGCAAACTTGATGACTTCCTGCAATCACTTCCCCTGTTCAGGCCCTGTTCTCCTGCTCAAGGCTTCTAAAACTTTCCCATTGTGTCCTCCCTTCCTTCTAGTAGATGCACTGGCCACCTACATACCCATTCTCCAGACCTAACAGCAACAGGCACCATCTTCCATCTAGGACAGGGATTGATACCATGCCTAAGCCATCGCCCCTTCTGCCAGGGGGTGGCACTGAGAACTAAGCACATTCATCTGAAGGACATCTGTCCAGCAAGAGGGAAAGGGATTAGCTGACTCCCCTAGTTCAGAGAGTCCTTCCTCTAGGAAGACATGAAATCCAGACAAGAAAGAGGAATTTAAATTCAAGCCCTGTGACCTCAATCTCTTGGAACCTCAAGCTCTTCACCTGGAAAATGAGACAATGAGAATGCTTGCTTCAGAGAGCAGCTATGAAGATGAACTGAGATCATGCATGTAGAAGCCCTGGACAGAGCCTGCCATGCAGAAAACACCAGGAAAACATTATCCCTTCAGTGCATTCAATGCATATCCAAGACAGCCCAGAGCCACTTACGTATAGGATTTGCTGAGACCACATCTCTCTCCCATGCTTCTTGCAGAAAGGCTTTCTGCAGGAGCCTGAATTTATATTTACCTCTGCCAAATTTCGTCTTTCAAGACACCCCTCCTCATCATGGCTGTGGGGCCCCATTTCTGCTGTGATACAATTAAGGCAGAGTCAGCTTTGGCTCCACCAAAACCCATGCCTTACATCCCTGAAACATGCACCTCACTTGCAGTTTGTCCATATGGCTAAGTTCTGGTCAAGAATGCACAGGCAGCAACGATATGCACCCCTTCTTCTCTGACCCCCCAATCCCCTCATGGTCCTCTACCCCCTCCCTTTCCCTATCTGCCTGGCAGGAGTGAAGGCTGGTGGTCCCAGCCTGTTCTCAGCAGCAGTTGGAGGCCCCTAGGTTCCTAAATCACTGTGTGGGGGTGCCTATCGGACAATGCCTAGAGTTCTGCAGGATCGATAAATGAACTTCTATGTCAAGCCACTCAGATTTGGGGTCTTATCGATTATACCACCTATGGTTACCATAAGTGAGTCAACAAGGCCTTCTGCTTGCCTTTCTAGCTCTCTGGGACCCACAGGCATGCTCCCTGTGTCTCACGCAACTCATGCAGGAGACAGTGAGGACCACAGTGACATGCTGGGTCAGTCAAGGTGGCAGGAGCTAGTGGTAAATGTGGGCTTCCACTGACAGTGAGTGTTGTAGGCACATATGAAGGGCTTACCCCAAATCACTGTTAAGTCCAGAGTTCTGTGGAATTGTCCAAAGTCTTGCAGCCAGCCAACAGCAAAGCTGGGCTGTTTTTAGCAGGTGAGTTTACACTGTGGACAGATGTTCTGGTAGAATGGACCAAGGTTTCTTACAGAATACTCTCTAACATTTACTGTCAAACAATTCCTCCAAGTTGCCCGAGTCCTGCAGAAAAGAGTAACCCCGTCCTTCCCAGAGCAATTTCCTGGAACAATTGCTTCTGTTTACACATCCAGAGACATTACCCTTAGCAACAGGCTTCAGCCAGTGATCAAGCCCAAGACCTGCCTAAGTGCAATCTACAGGTAGAGAATTAACATCTTTTTCCTTATTGCTAGGAAGCAGAAATTCAGTAATTATATTGCACCTAATGAGAGACCTGCTCTCCAGACTTTTACACGGTTTTTTAAATCTGTAAACATTAGCTTTCCCATCGAAGCACCTTGCTTTCAACCTCTTATATTTTTCAAGGTTTAATTAAAAGGCTCCCAGAACTCATTATACTCTGCCCTCTAAAAGTTGGCTCAAAATATGCATTCTGTGCCACCATGGCCTCTTCCTTCTGGATGTGTTTGAGGGTTATTGAAGCCAGGGTCTCTGAAGTTCCAAGTCCCAGGGAGGCGAGTCAGAGTTCTAGTGCTGGCACATGTCTCTGCTGAGTGCTTAGCCCCTGGGACCCTCACCTGGACAACAGGGATAAAGGAAGCAGAACTTCCTTGCCCAGCTCTTGCAAGGAGGGAATGATATGCCAGGGCCTGGCACACGGCACAGAGTCAGTAGGGCTGATGCACGTACTTCATTTTTCGTTTTCTATTCGTGCTAAGTTAGACCTCAGAAAAAGAAGTCTTTACAGGAGGATTTCGCAGGTGCTCTTGCTGCACTACCCGCGTCCCTTCCTCTTGATCATTCATTTCAGGGCACACCTGCCTGATTTCTGCCGGCTGGCCCTGGACCTCTATGCCTGAGGTCTCTTTCTGGCCCTGAGAGTTGAGTTGGCATCCAGAAATATGAGGAGTTCCACATGCCTGGGAGCTGCTCTTATCCAATGGCTGCGGATGTTGTGGGTGGATCTCCTGCCTCCTCATTTCTCATGTGTTTCCAAGTTCCCAGAGGGATTAAGTTCTAGTCACCTACAGTGACAAGTCCCTGCACAATGCAACCTTCCCCCACATTCTCCCCTTCTTTGTCTCACATTCCCACTCCTTGACCTGCACTGCTAAATCAACCATTGACCTTGAATCTTTGACCATGGGTCTGCTTCAAGGATACCCAGACAAAGAGAACTACACTGTGCATAAATACACATCCATGAATTCTGGACTACTATGAATTCTGCTTCTACCGTCTTCTAAGGTAATGATACTCTTCTTTCCAGCTTTCTGAGACTTGTGGCATTGACACAGGAATAACCAAGGAGGCCACCTAGGTCAGTACACTTCATTGGGATGGAATGAAACACAGTGCCTTCATGATAATCTCTGTCTGGAGGGACCGTCACTGGGATTGGTGCTATCACAGGAGGACAACATCTGTAAGATATGCAGTGCTACACTGGCTTTTATTATGAAGAAACAGCAAATATAAGGTGACAGATATGGTCAGCTCCTGTTGGTATGTCAAATTACCTCTGCACTTTTCTATAGTTTAAAAGTGTCTCCAATAAAATAAAAATACCATGGGATACAATGAAAATAGTATCCAAGTTGAAATTTATACCATCAAATGTATCTACTAGAAAAGAAAAAAGACCTAAAATCAGTAATTTAAGCTCTCACATTAGGAAACTTTAAAAAAAAAACAAATTAGATCTAAAGTAAGAAGAAAAGAAAAATTAGAGCAGAAATCAATCAAATTGAAAATAGAAAAATCAATACAAAAGATTGACAAACTCAAAAGGTGGCTTTACAAAAATCAATAAAAATGATCAAACTCTAGCTAGTTTTTTAAAAATTAGAAAAAAAAGTTACTCATATCAAAAATGAAAGGACTATTTTTTCCCATACACAACATGATTGGCTATGTAGAAAAATTACAAGAACAGCAACAATAAAATTCCAATTCTAACAACAATAATAAAAACTTTCTGGAACAAATAAGAAATTGTAATAAGATTATAAAAGTCAAGGTTAAAGATACAGGAGTCCATGCTTTACTATATACATCAACAATGCATAACTAGAATTTGAAAGTGCACACATGATGCCATCTATATTGTCACCAGGGAAAGATAAAATATTTACATTAAATCTAATGGAGCACATAGAAGATCTATATTTAAGAAGTACAAAGTGTGATGAAAGAAGTCAGTGAAGAACAATGTTACCAACAAAAAGATATTTCAAGTTCACGTGTAGGAAGATTCAATATTGTTAAGATACCAGTTCTTCCCGATTTTATTTGTTGATTCAGTAAGAGTGCATCTTACTCACAACTATAGCAAGCAATTTCATGGATATGGACAAAGTAACATGAGAGTTTATATGGTTAGGCAAACTCCCAGGATATTCAACCTGATATGGAGAAGAACAAAGGCAGGACAGTGATATCTCCTGACCTCAACACTTACCCCAGAGCTGCAGTAACCATGGGAGTGGGGGGGCATGAAAGAACAGGAATGGGGCTCAAAGTAGACCCCCACAATCCAGCCCTCTGAGCTTTGACAGTGTTGACAGTCTTTTTGATAAGCAGTTCTAGGAAAACTAGAAAGCCACATGAAGAGAATTAAATATATGAACACCAACAGTGACACTGCACTCTTCACAAAATCAACTCAGAATGGATCACACATAAGATGCAAAACTATAAATCTCCAAAACAGAACATAGGAGAAGACCTAGAAGAACTGGGTCTGGTGATGACTTTTCAAATACAACATGAATGACAAGGAATAAAAAACACATTAAGAGTAAAACTTGCTCTGTGAAAGATGCTGCTCAGATAATAAAGAGACAAGTGCTGCAGACTGGGAGGAAGTATTTGCAAAACATCTACCTGATAACAGTTACTGAAACAGTAGGTGAAATATGCAAAGAACTCTTGAAACCTAACAAGGAAACGATCTACTTAAAAAGTGGGTAAAAGATCTGAAAAGACACCTTACCAAAGAGGATGGACAGGGTGCAGATAGGCACAGGCAAGGATGCTTCACCTGTGTCATTAGGGAAAGAACTATGAGGACGATACACCTATGAGAATGGCCCAAAGCCCTGGGGCCCTGACAGCCCCAAATGTGGTAAAGGAAGTAAAGCAACAGGAGTCCCACACATGGCTGATGGGGATGAAAATAGTACAGCCGTTCTGAAAGACAATTTGCAGCGTATTACATAACTAAGCATATTTTTCTAGCATGATCTGGCAATTGTATGCCTTGGTATTTACCCAAATGAGTGGAAAACCCATACATAAACTTACACATGAGTATTCATACCAGCTTTGTGTTTTTTTTTCCTGACAGGATCTTGCTAAGGCAGTGAACTGTCCAGGCTGGGCTCAAATTTGCAGTCTTCCTGCCTCAACGTCCCAGAGTGCTGGGATTATGGGTGTGTACTACCACATCTGGCTATAATTTAGTTTTAACTACTTACATTCAGAAGCAGCCAAGGTTTCCTTTGGTAGATAAATAGATAAATAAAATGTATTATGCCCATACAATGGAATATTACACAGTAATAAAAAGGAGCTATTAAGCAATTGAAAAAGAAGTGAAGGAAGAGTGAATGCATATCAGCAACTGAAAGAAAGCAATCTGAAAAGTCTAACATGCTGTATGATTCCAACTCTAAGCATCTTAGAAGAAGAAACACCAAAGACACAGAAAAAAGGTCAGTGGTTTAGAGCACAGGGGACTTTTCAGGCAGCAAAAATGTTCTGTAGGATATATTAATGGTAGATACGGACATGATGCATTTGACATATGAACCCTAGTACAGTATACACTACAGGGCTTATCTAATAATAATGCAGCATTATTTGTTTATCAATTAAAATAAATATACACACTAATGTAAGATGTCACTAAAAGGGGCACCGTGGTGGGGAGGTGCATATGGGAACTTCACTCTCCAATCACTTTTCTGTAAACCTGAACTGTTCTAAACAACAAAGTATATTATTTAAAGTATCTCAGATAAACACTAAACATATACGCAGATACATATGCATATATGTCTTTCTATACACTCCTATTTCCTGGGTTCCTAAGAAGTCCCACCTGGCTAGCCAAGGGAAATGAGGGGTACTGTCCTTGCTAACTTCAGCAGTAACTTCCCTGTGCTCCTCTGCTTTCAGACGCACAAGGGCCCGCCCCTGAACACCTGGGTGTTGTCCCCAACAGCCCAGGTGGTCCTGCATGTGACCAGGTGCCAGCTGTCACTACTTCCTACCTACAGGTGGGACTCGGGGGCCCAGGAAGAAGAGGTAGCTTAACTAAGGTCACAGAGTGTGCAGCGTCAGAGCTTGAGTTAGAAACCAGGCTCCTGTGTGAGATGGGGACGGCCCCATAAAGGGGTCAGCCTGTCCCTGGCTCAGTGAGGAAGCGGAAGGAAGGCTAAAGGCTTCCAGTTGTGATCTCAGAACCTAAATGGCTAAGGGTTGATTCAAAGCCGAGGTGAGGCGTGGCTGTAGGTATGCACTGTGACCCCTGTACTGTGCAGTCTGCAGCTGGTGCAGCGGCTTCCTATGTGGACAGCAGAGGGTGTGCTGCTAAGGCACCCACTCGGGACCCCATCAGTCGCACTCATCAAAGCTGGGTGGGTTCTTATCCAGATGCCCCCAGGGTTGCTCTGTGCCCCCACCCAAGGGCATCTTCCTGTCACCTTCTCAGACGGTGCAGGAAGTCCAAGACACTGCCCTCCTACGCTTTCCTCCATCTTCTGATGACACTGTTCCTCAAACTTGCACTTATCTCTGGTTCTTGAGAGTCTACTCATGCTTGAAAGAATAACTCAACTGGCCCTCCCCTCCGGGAACTATTTCTGGGTTTTTCAAAGTAAACAAATATATTCAGGTTAGAAAAGAAAGGAAAAAGTAATTGAGCCAACTCTCTGTCACCTCAAGGTTCAGAAGACAGATTAACATGCAGCTTGCCCCTGAGAAAGCCCTGAGGAGCAGGTGCTTTTTTCCCACAGCTCTATGGCACAGGACGTTAAAGGTGTTGCCCATGTCCAAGATGCTGGGGATCTCTGGGCACGAGTCCACCCAGCAGCTCTCCTAACTCAGTGACCCAGAGCACACAGATAGACTGGCAGTGGGCTGATGGATGGTCAGATGAACCAACAAGGTGATAGTAAAGTACAGGGTATGCCTTTGCACTTAAATTTAGACTGGTATCTTTGAGCTTTGCAATACATTACATTTACCAAGCTAGGAAGAAAAATGTAAATTCTAGAGTGTTTTCAATGCTCAAGATCAATGTCATCAGTCAGTGGAATTCAGCCCCCTCATCTTCCTCTGATTGCCAGTAGAGTTAGCCATGCACAGAAGGAGGGCCCAGATCTTTGCCAAATCAAACCCTGATCCGAGAGGCTCTCTGTTCTGACTCAAAGGCCTCTGGCATGCAGAGCAAACCCACCCAGGGTTCTGGCTTCCTGGAAACACAACTTATGGGGAGTCAAAAAGAAGGAATGTGAGAGATGTGGAAGTCCCTGGAAGAAAAGGAGCTTGGGTTTGCTCCTAGTGAATTCAGGCTGTTACTAATAATCAGTTTTGTGGGGCCGTAAGGAGTCACTTACATGTGCCAGTAAAATTTGTGTAGAATTACACAAGATATAGATAATTCACAAGTATGTTGCAAATACATCTGGGAGCTAGAGAAACCTCCCAAATCTACCTGTTTGGGGGATTATTAGGGCTATTTTTGCAATGTATGATTTTTGCTTAGAGTGTGTGTTTCCTACAGAAGGAAAAAGAATTATACTGAGCAAAATACAAAGACAACAATGTGGTTTTGTGTTCCCGCAAGGCCTTGGCAGGAGAGGACTGTTACTGGGGTGAAAGAAGCCTGACCCCCAGGGGTGGGGTGCTGCCCAGTGACATTGTCCATTGCTCCGCAGGGAACAGGGCCACCAATATGATAGCAGGCACCATGTGATGGAGGCTCAGGCTTGGGGACAGGTAGATGAACACACAGTAGGTAAATGGCAAGTCTATACTGTGCAGAGGGCCTTAACGCCTTATTTCCAGGGAGAAACCAAAGCCACAACCTTGGCTGTGCACTCGTCCCTGGGCATGATGTAACGCATGTCAGGCAGCCCTGGCTACAAATCACTGTGCAGAGGTGCAGAGACCCAGGAGCTGTGACCTGTCTACACTGCCTGCCATTCCCCAAACAGCCAGTGGGTCAGGAGAGCAAGAGTGACGATCTCTAAGGCCTTCCTTCTACAACACTTGGAAACAATGTGTATTTTAGCCTCTTTCCTCATTGCTGGGACACAATACCTGACTCCCATAACTTGAAGGAGGAGATGTTTACTTCAGCCTCAGTGTTTAGTTTGCAGTTGGCTGGCTCCAAGGCATACACGAACGGCACAGTGGAAGGGCCTTGGCAGAGGAGAGCTGCTTGAGACAGGGCAGCCAGGAAGCAGAGAGTGAGGGAGGAGCTGAGGAGAGGGGCCCTGCCAGTGACTAGCCTTCCCACTAGATCCCATCCTGAACAGCAAGTTGGCTCTCAACGCCATAACTCCATCACCTTCCAGAAGTCATCTCAGTGCACGAGGCCTTGGGGGACTCTCCCCACCTGACCACAGTAGACAAACCAGGTCTCCTCCTGCAAATTCACCTCACCTTGCCAGAGTGGTGAGAAGCCAGCCCATTCTAACTTGGTCGCAGCCTTTTCTATGTTCAAAGGCCCACAGGCTTGGTGCCAGACCCTGGGGACTTGATAAATGTCACTCACTTTCCCCCCTCAGTCACTGCCTTTAAAACACAAGCTACTGGCTTCAACCCAGGAGCAAAGATATTGTTAGGGATACCAAGGCCAGTGCCTCACAAGGAAATACTATGCTTCCCAGGTGGACATCAGATTCACACACAGAACACTGGCCTGAAAACACAGCTGTGCCCTGTGGTAGCCTCAGTACTGCACCTCCACCATTCATGGAGAAACACCAGCAAGGATTTTTGGGGACTGTGCCATGGCAGGAAAGCTCAGCCAACTGCAGAGCTCCAGATACCTGTGGGAGACATGGAGGATGGGGCGGGACCTGGACACACAGATGTAAAGCACAGAAACTTCCCGGTATCTCTGTCCATTCTTTTGAAAATTGTCTTCCCCAAGGCAGAGGAAATGGGCAGAACTGGGGCACTGCTCCCTCACATAGCTTCCAACCCCTCCTCTTCCTTTCCCAAGAACAGAAGGCTCACACTTCCTGCTCGTGTGGGCAAACACTCAGCCCCATTGGTGTCACCCTGCCCCATCTGTGCCCCACAGGGAGCCTTCTGAGGACTGCTTTTTTACGTTTATGGCTCACATTGCTGTTCTGCCCTCCCAGCTCTGCATCCCTTTTGGGACTCGACCACTCCCTCTTCCTGCCCTGCCATCCAACGAGGGCGATGTCCTCCTATGTGAGCCTAATTCCCTGGCTGCAGTAATGGGTCACAGGTAGACATGAGCCTGCACTGGGTCAAAAATGGTCCCTCACTTCCTGGGCCTCTGTGATTGGTCCAGGGAAAGGAACTGGTGTCAACCAGAGGCTTTTGGGGTTTTCCTAATTGAATTTGAGGAGAGGGTCCTTTTATCCCTAGAGGCTAAGCCAGGGGATGTGGTTCCTGGGGTTGTGGTGGCCATCAACCCAGGCACCTACAGAAGGGAGTAGGTAGGAGAGAGGTGCACCCAAAAGATCTCCCAAGTCCTTGGCTTTAGTGGCTTCTGCTAGCCATGTAGCTCCAGTGGGATCCAATCATAGCACCCTGGAGCAGTCCTTGTGAGTATCAGGGCCTATGAGTCCACAGGAGCACACTGGACCCTTTGGACAGGCTGAGCAGTTTCTCTTCCTCGAGCCATGTGTGACACCTAGGAGAAGGAACCAGTGAACCCTAATGCTGCACAGTGCCCTGCTCACAAACTGAAACTCCACACAGCTCTGCTTGCGTGGCTTTTTCACAGGAAATTAGAGGGGATGCCTCCCAGCCTTTGAAGAATCATAGGTCAACCAGAATGTCCCCTGGGACTCAGCCAAGACCTATCTCTGCTGCTGCCTCTCCCGCACTGTGGGGCTCTGGGCTATGCACTGGACCTCTCATGGCTTTGGCTATGACATCTGGGCAAACACGCATGCTACTGTGTCAATGCATGACAGAGTCATAGCCCTCACCTCATGGGTTACTGATTGGGCTGATACCAGAACAGGACCTAGTGTACCATATACACTCACTGAGTGTTCACTATCATGATCCCTGGGATTTGTATTTGGTGGCAGGAAGACCACTGACCAGTCTCCTTACCAGGTACAGGTCATCACAGCACAAAGGATATAACAGCCTATCTTTGGTACAGAGTTTCATGTGATTAGGTTACAGACCCAAGAAACAAGAACATGAATGTTCCTTCTTGGGACCAGCACGGGTGTCTGCTCTGATGGGCAGGATAACCAAACCAGCAGGACAATGCTTCTCTCTGTTCTATGTTTCCCCTATAACCACTGACAAAGATAAAGCAAGCTATCAGAGACTGTTAATGAAGAGATGAGAAAATAACAGTTGCCTTTGGATCTCATTGTACACAGTAGGCTTGCCAATGGTGGGGACCTGGCCAGGTCACCTTGCACTGTACTATGGTTGGCTATGAGGACTCTGAGCTCATGCTAACTGCACAACACACCCCAGGTGCTTGGCACCCAACTGTGAATACAACACCCAGGCAAGTAGATCATTCTGGATTCCTAGCATTCATAGTGGGCAGATTAATTCCCCACAAAGTAGTTCTCCATGAAATTGCATTTAGTTTAAACTACAAACTCTAATGATTAATGCCTGTTATATTACAATGTTTTTCGTGTTTTTTTTGGTGTAGAAAAGTAAGCGACATGCATATGCGAAAACAGGTGCTCACACAGTCAGTACCCCTTGGGGTAGCAAAAGAAAACTCTGCTTCTGTGAAGTTCAGTAAGTTCCCAAATGCATCCAACTAGTACATGTCTCAAGCAGGATCTGCACCTGAACTGGCCTGGCTAGGGAGCCAATTCTGTCTCCATTATAGATGATGCCAAAGCAGACAGGACAGCATTTGGAAATCATTTTGGCAAAATTTAAAACTGGTTAATTAGATCCACTGATCAAAAAGCATGTGTTGAAAGATGGGTAGATTCTCAAAGGAAAGATAACTCTTGGATGTTGGCAAGATAATGCTTGACTGCTCAGCGGCTTATAACAGGAAGAGATGGCCTGGCTGCATGATGCCAAAAAGGGTGGAGGGGGTTCCCCCATCCCAGCTGTGCAGTCAGCTGCTCCCTTCCCCTGCATACAGGGCTTTCTAATCAGGCATTAAATTAGCAGCTCCCTTTTCTAGGAAAATGGAGAGTTCTACCAGTAAGCTCTTCTCTGTAACATGGTCAAATCCCTTTATAATTAGTCCAGAACAAATAGCCACCCAGAGGCACCCGTGTAGCCTATTTATAAGCATGTGAAGAGGGACTTGGTAGATACCATGTGGCATTATAGATATTAAGGAAAGTTAAACACTTCTTCTAAGCAAATGATAAGTTCTCACCAAAAGGTCATTTGTTACCAAAGCCAACAGCAGAGACCAGAGTTCTTCAAAGTTCTCCATCTTACCCAGCAATTGAAACATTATTCTTGTAGTGTAAACTTTCTGGGGCTGAAGTTTTCTAATTTGTTCCCTTTATGTGTTGAAAGCTCTGTCCCTTTTCTCTTGCATTTTATCCATCTCCTTGCTGCTATGCAAGCACCCTATCCTCGCTGCCCTCACCATCAAGTGACTAGAGGGGCCATGGACTCCAGGCTCACTGACCTCCATGGGAGAATAAAGTTCTGTGGTTCCCTGGTTTATTGCCCATGAAAACCTCCCAGGTATGGGGGTTTCTGTGAGCATGACAGTAGCCCTAAATCCTTCCCCATTGCCATGTTCCATACAGCACTGGACTTCCATGTGGGGCTGTGTGTTAAGTGAGCCTTTCATTTCCTGTGCTCTGATGCTCTGACACTGGGTGGGTGGGGTTCTTGCGACCATGGGGTCCCTGCCTCTGCCAGGGTAGCCATTCCTGGTGGCTACAAACAACTTACCCCAGGCAGGGTGTACTTCTCAGCTATAAACCAACCAATTCAGAGTCCACATGCCAACCACCTCCTTTACCGGCTGTCACACTCCATTCTGCAGCCACTATCTACCTGTCTTACAACCCACAGCCAGGTACGAAAAGCCTAGGGATGGCCTCATCACCGAGTTCACAGAAATCATTCCAGCCAGCCGATCCTCAGCCTGGCTCTTCTGCCTTGGCAGTTCCTTCCACAGAAACCACAATAGAGGCTCTAGCCCACACCCCCTCCCGTCCCCTGAGAGGCAGGCACTGCCCTGTGTGGCCCTGTATGTGCCTCTCTTGGGACCTGTGAGTAACAAACTGTCTTTCCAGTGGCAGCTGTCTCCTAATTTAGTGCCTTACCATAGCTCAAATTTTTCTGTGGATACATTACATTTTAAAACAAAATGGGAATCTACTTAGAGTTATTTCCACCAAAGGCCACAGCTCCAGAGAGCCCAGAAAAATGTTGGTGGCTTTACCTTTATCTTCCTTTTCAAAGAGGAAATCCAACCATTGGGATGGGAAACAGAATCAAAGGCATGCAAATGCAACTTTAATAGTCCACATAATGGAGAAATTTTACCTAAACTGACCTAAGTTTAGTTACTGCCTGTTTCAAACAAAATCTTGGTGCAGTTTCCCAGTGGAACATTCATTTAAAACCACTGCGAGCATGATTTCCAGGGATCTGGATTTTGTAAGCTCATTAGCTTGTAGGAGAGCTCTCTGTGATTTGACCCAGTTTCAATCTCTATACTCTGAAAATAAAACATAAATATTTTATGCACAAGGATTGGGTCATCTATCATCAGTCTACTTATAAGATATGGGTGATATTCCTCCATATAGAACCAGAAGCATCTTAGATGGCATATTACAGAGAAAGGACATGTACCTTTGCATCTTGAGTGGAGACAGTTTCCTAGAGAGACAGCTCCTAGCACCAGCTAAAAACACCTATTTCTTAATGGAGCTACCTAAAGAATGGAATTAGACTCCACCTAAAGCTATTCAAGATGCAGACACTTACGAGCACCACCATTTGCAGAAAGTTTATCAGAGGCTGGAAACACGTGGATTTATACTTTCCATGACTTAGAGCAAGAAAGTTGTGTTTAAGAGGCACCAGTGAACACAGGCGAAATAAGGCATCTGGCTACCAAGGTCGACAAGGCATCCCCAAGGCCACACAGCTGGGCGGTCTCGGTGAGCTAGTCCTGCTTTCCACCCAGAGGCAAGAGAGCCAAGCTCTTGACCATAGACTTCCTTCTAACCCTGATGCGGTGCTGATTGTTTTTACTTGTGTCTTGGGGCTCAAAATGGGCAAGAGAGTGGTGGAATCAGAGTTCAGGTAGGTGTCTGGCCTGGGGTCCTCTGCTGTGGATAATGAAAGCAAGCTCTATCGGCCAACGCAAAGAGGCTCACAGAAAAGAAGCACACAGGTGCTCTGAAAGGACTCAGGCAACTTGCTTGTCTTCTATGATAAACTGAGCGTTAACACTTTTAACCCTGGAAATTTCCACTGCTGATTAGGATGACGGTTAAGATCACGTGTAGGGCTCTGTCTGGCTTTGTAATCATGATGTGTGGTGACTGCCCACCCTGATCAGAATACTGACCTTGGAGCTGGATGTTTTCTGTGCACCATGTTTGTGTCTCCTTGGCCTCCGTGCAAAGACCTCTGGTCCTCCCTCTCCTGTGATCCAGCACTACCCTGGCTGGGAAATGACTCAGACGAGGGCTTCAAAGTCTCTCCTGCAGAGCCACTCATCTTAAAACAGTGGACCTCAAGCCTCACTTTTAAGCACCCAACACACAATGATTCCATAATGCTACACAATGTTGAAAGCTCTGCACACCACCCAGAACGTCTTCTCGCTTCCAAACCTGAGGCCCCTGTCAGTTCAAGCCTCAACATTCATCAGACCTGATCACAGCTGCACCTGTGTGTTATCCAGCTGGATGTGGAAAGAAACCCCTTGAATTTAGACAGAGAAACACCTTGTTAGCAAATAATTATTGCCCTGAATTTATCTGTTTTTAAACAGTGCGTCAATTTGTTGAGTGTATTGTTGGTTTCCCGTTTCGGCTTAGTAGGGAACTGTCCCATCTCCTCTTCTGTGCTCAGGGCAGTGTCAGGGACAGCAGGGAGGGAGGCTCTGGTGAGTCCTCTGACAGGTGATGTGCACCTCACCCACTGACTACAAGGTGACAAGATTCACGGCCCCACAGTGCGCTGCCCCTAGCCAGAGACTGAGCGTGACAGGACAGCAGTGCTCTGTGCCCTTCTGACGATCTTGCCCAACATTTCCCGACTGTGCAGCTGCCCACAGGGTGCTTCCCGAGGACCTTGCTTTCCACTTTCTTCATTCAAGGTCAGACAGTGAGTGGTCCTGCACCTCTCCCAGCCTTCCCTTCACCCTTGCCTCTCTTACAGGTATTTCCCTAATATAATCCCTGCAGGCACCAGCCTGGTGTCTGCCTCTCAGAGGACCCAGGCTCACGTACTTGATGATCCTGGGATGTCAGACAGAGGCTGAGTCAAGGGTGCAACCCAGTCTTCAGCAGACTGCTCTATGCTCCCCCCAAACTAGCTGGTCAACTACATCCTCCTCCGCCGGGAAAAGGCTGCTTTATTGCCCTGACCCTAAAGCCAGCTGCAGAGGATCCTTTCACCTCCAACAGAGACATTGGACTGGGCTGGGGTCTTGAGGACAAGCAGATGGAAGAGCAAGTGACCCTCTGGAGACCTCACCATTGATCAGGTCAAAGACAACCTCAAAGGCCAACGCTCAAAGCAGAAAGGGTAGAGTAGGGTGTGACTGTGTGTGTGTGTGTGTGTGTCCATGCTGCTTGGGGTGCATGTGCATGTGCCACTGTGTGTGCACACATGTCTAAGTGCGTGTGCACATATGAGTGTCTGAGTGTGCATGTGTGTGTGTGCATGTGTGTCTGTCTGCATATGCATGTGTGCACCTGCCTGGTGTAATGTGGATATGTGTGTGGACCTGAGTGTGTGTGTGTGTGTGTGTGTGTGTGTGTGTGTGTGTGTGGTCGCCACTTGGGGCAGGGACCTCTCCAGGGAAAGGGGCTGCTAACCCTGATCAGCTGTGTTTTTATGCCCTATTTCCCCATTAACACTCCCAGAAGGCTCCAGAATCCTACAGCACAGGTTCTGGCTTTAATTTCCACACAAATAAAGTGGGAGAAGGGCCTTTCCCTCCCACTCTGCTTTCCCCCTTCTCTCCTCCCTCTCTCTCTCTCTCTGGCTCTCTCTCTCTCCCCTTTGCCTCCTTCTCTTCCATGTTCTGCTTCCAGCTATTTCCTTTCCTTCAGATCAGGACCTAAGCTGGATCCAGACACGGCACTGCACAGGGATGGATGGAGGCTAAGTCTTCTCACATCCTTAGTCTCCTCGGTGAGTTCCATGCAGGACCTGGTTACCTTTAGAACTGGCAGACAGAATGGTTCCAGAGCCCGAGCCCAGCCAGAGCTGGGTCTCAGCACACAGCAAAATGACAGGGCTAGTGTGGGGCTGGGTCAGGGAGAAGCACACAGCAACCCGGTTCATGTGCCTCTTCCCCATGAGGCTGCTTACAGCGAGGAGGGTGGCTGCCTTCCTGCCCTTGCCTCCTCAGCCCTGCGACTCACAAGCAGCCCCTCTCTTCTCTCCTTACAAATAGGCTTTCCCTGCAGAAGCTCTGGACTACAAATGAGAGATTTATTGTGAGGCTGTTCTCCCGCTTTAGGGTGACATAACTTGAAATCAAACGACAGGCTCATAATCAGCCACGCTGAAGATGGCTTTTATGGGTCAGCCAGAAATAAAGATGGAGTAGCTGGGCCAGGCTCACTGAGGAGCACAGATTAATAGCCCTTGGGAAGAGCCAGGGATGGAGCCTGTGGCCCAGGGCATTATTTATTCAGCAGATCAGCGGGGCTTTAAAGGCAATCCTTTAAGAACCTCATTGTCAAGGAAAGGGAGCAGCATATTAAAATGACACAGTAAATTCACATCCAGTTCTCGTCACCTTCCCCAAGAACGTGTCTCTCTCCGAGGATGAACTAGAATCACAAAGGGACAACAGTTCCTGCACACAGGAAACACAGGAATAGGGTGGTGCGTGCATTGCACCCCACAGGTCTGTTTTCCCCGGAGTTTTCCCCATAAAAACAAGGGGTGCTGCAAAGACTGCTTGGCTAACCCTGACATAGAGAGTCACTGTCTTTTCTCAGAAATCCTGGGATGGAGCATGGTAACTGCCATGTTTGCACGTGAAAGGCAGCCCACTAGGGTCAATCCAGCCCATCATCTGTCCTCTATGAGAAGAGAGGGAGAGGTGAACCTTGCAGGGGAGACCTCAGAGGTCCCTGCTTTTGTCAGTGTGGATTCCCTCTCTGCCTGCTTTTAACATTTAGAGAGGTGAAACTCTGCCCACTGGTAATTATAGCCCACCAGGGGGAAATTATTTCAATTTTTGAAAGGAAGAATGATGTTTCCTTTTAAAATTCCTAACAGTAGGGGGAGATGAGAAAAACACTGGAGGGAAAGAGAAGACCTTAGAGCTGGGAAGAGGGCATTACCTCAGTGGAGCTGAGAAAAATCAGAGTGTGCACCCTGGCCAGGCTATTGTGCTTCTACCACTGTCTTACCAAGTGTACACAGGGTATCTGTGTGAGAGGACAGCGTGCTGTACCCGGTCTTCCCACACCCATCCCCTGGAGAGGGGGTTACAGCTCCATTTGCAGACACACAGGTATGGACCTGCCTAAGACATTCTGGCCAGGAAGCAAAGGAAGGTAAAGGAAGTAAGAGCTCAGAATCCCAACCTAGAGCTTCATCTTTTTTGCCTGTAAGATACAGACTATTACACCAATCCATGTGTACCCATATATACAGCACCACCCTTCACCATAGCTAACTCTTGGAAGTGCCTTGATGACCCTCAGCAAATGAACAGATAAATAAAATGTGGTGTTTACACACAATGGGGTACTACTCTGCCATAAACAAGGATAAAGTTGAGTCATTTATAGGGAAACAGATGCACCACGAGACCATAACTTTAGGTGAAGTAAATCAGACACACATGCTTAAATATCGCACAGTTTCTCTCATATGAGAATCCCAAATTATAAATAAAGAGCAAAATATAAAAGGTAGATAAAAGGAATTAGGGGAAGTGAGTCAGTGGAAGTAAACGGGGAAGAATGGAGATGAGAAAAGCAACGTGTTCTGTCCAGGGACCAACTCCACACCAGGAATATAAACATCAGGTAGTACAAACATGTACTAAAAAACAAACAAAAAAATCCAATGATACAAAAGTTAAGCTGTGTTGCATAATAAAGACAAAGCATCATAAGACAATGTATGATAATAGAAAAAAAAAGGGAAGAGACAAAAAAAAAAAAAAGACACAGACTAAGGATGGTCTGAGCAATCCCCTTCCACCCTACTCAACAAGAAATTCCCACACAGGGCGCTGCAGTTCTCCCATCTGCATCGTTGGAGGCTCTGTCTTTTGGAGGGAAAGGAACATCTGCAGGCAAGTGCCAGTGGGAGACAGTACCACCCAAGAGTCACAGTTCTGCCACGGCCTCCTTCTCACCTGAGAATTTCTCAGCTCTGGCTGAAGATGTCCAGAGCCTGGGTCTGGAGCCCTGTGACCCCTGCAGAATGCACTTCACTACCACTAGGCAGCAGGGGTGGCTGTGGCCAAGGTCAGCAAACAAGGCGAGTGAGCAGATGATGCTGGTATGAAAAGAGCTGAGAGAGGCAGAGCAGGAACCAGCAGACACAGAAGCTGCCCTCCAAGGTAGCCAGCAGCAACAGCAATGTTCGAAGTCAGGCCCGGCTCGGGCCCATGCTACTGGGTGGAGAAGAGGCTCAGCAATGTGTCCTAGGCAAGAGGGTAGGGAGGCAAGGAAGGGTTTCGAAAAGACTGTACAAATGTAAATAGAAAACAAGGAGAGCTGTGTGCATGGCAGAGGAACTGGCATAGGAAGGAATTTTCCCATTATGTGTGTGTTTCAGCCACGAGACACAGGGCAATGCCAGGTCCCCAGGGTATCCTAGGATTGGGCTACTGGTACAATCTGTGTGCAGCAGCAGAAACTTGGTGAGTCTCTGCAAATGCACAGCTCTCCTCCGACATGAAAGTCATGCGTGAAAGCCATGGATGAAAGCCATGGGCACACAGGCCCATGCCTTTAGCCAAACATGAGCTGCCCACTGGAAACACAGGGTGTCCTTGATGGCCCAGTTCCAGGGAACCTCAGCAGGTCCCAAGAGAGCACGTCGGGAACTGATTCCCACTGGCTCCCAGTCCTCCCAACCTTCTGCAAATACTTTCTCCTACAGAGATCTGTATCCTGCCTGGTCATTCCAGGACAGGCTGTGAGGAGGGTGTGAGGGCAAGTGGCCTTTCCGGACAGCAGCCCCACAGGCTTCCCACCGAACCCTGCTTCCCAGGATACTCAGGCACATGCGGAATCCCAAAACTTGGGAGATGGAAAATTAGTTTATTCTTCACAGCGTTGTGGTAGTTACTTGACTGATTGTCAACTCGAATGGGGAATGCCCAGCTGAATTGAGTCCATAAGGTTCTGGGACTGGAAGATCCACACGCAGGAGGACTGTTGTCAGAACGGTACAAAAGGACAATAGGAGGGAAGGATTTCCGCTGATTTTCTTTGGAAGAACTTCATTGCACTGATTCTCCTCAGAGGAGCTCAGGTCTTTGCTTTACCTTGGTCCTCATCTCCTGGCTGTTGGTGCAGATTCCTCAGCTTCCAGCACCGTCCTCTCCTCCTGCCGGCACAGACCTCTTCATCTTCAGTCTCAGATCCTCAGGCTCCTGATGTGGACTCCTGGGGATGTTGCTGTGAGCTCCAGGACTGCAACTGGCCCCTTCGTGTGGAAAGACACGTGTCGTACTCTCCCACATCTGACTAGTAAGCACTGACAGGTAGAGCACTTAGCTCTCTTTTCACGTTATACGTTTGATACGTTGTTCCTTGGCCTCCAGATGCTTCTTCAGTTGAAAGACCTCCACGTTTACAGCAATCAGTGCACCAGGGACCTGAGGAAAGGGCAATGAGCACATGCTTCCCCTGAGCACCGAGTGAGGACCCACTGTGGCGTGCGTGCTTGTCCCATCCAGCATTGTGACTCTTACTGCCTTCTCACTCCAGGGGCCCATTTTGCCAGCCTATGCTACCTGAAAAAAAAAGATCCTCAAATGCTTGGGCAAAGGTAAAAAGAACAGAAAAATAAGCAAATAAAAAGAATTGCCAGGTATTTAGGCAAAGACAAGGAAGCAGCTTGGTGTCCACACTAAGACAGGAAACATCAGGAGGCAGAAGACATGTCATGTGTGTCTGTACATGTAGCCATTCATGTGTGAGTACATACATGTTTCTGCGCAGGCAGGGGTGTGTACAGGTTCTGTGTGCACACGTCTGCTTATGGATGCATATGAGTACATGTGTGCACGCATGAGTTGTGTACAGACTCTCACTGTATACAGTGGTTTGCCTGCATACGTCCCGCGTGCATGGGTATACATGTGTGTATGTGTGTGTGTGTGTGTGTGTGTGTGTGTGTGTGTGCGCGTGCGTGAATACAGAGATGAATTCGTTCTGAACATGGGGACTAGACATCCTGCACAAACCAGTGTGCTCCCCAGGTAGAGCAGGCTTCAGATTGTGATGCACTGTCAGTCCCCAGCCCTCAAATGTCTACAGAACACACCTACTGTGGGAGGAAGAGGGCACTCCTTAAATGCAGTGCCTTCTCTTAGAGCGGTTCTACTTCTTCTCTTGATGCCCCTGCTCAAGCTCTGGAGGACGCTGTTATTAACAAGTCTGGTTCCAGAGAATCAACATCATTCGGGGTCCACCCGGAAACAGAAAATGAGACCCTGGGAGCCAAGCAAACAACTCTGCAATCTCCTGCTGCGTAGGCCCATTAGAGACGCCTCTGGGGGCGTCCTGCTCAGTACATTCTTGGCATCCTGTGAAGTCGGTAAGTGGCATTGCTTCCTTTTCTTGCATCCTAATTACCACATCACCTCTTTCAGATCTCAGAGCCTGGAGCTGCTCAGCTCGTGCGTAGCAATTTCTGTGGTTGAGGCTGAGGGCCAAGCAGGAAGTGATGGAAGAAGAGAGATGCGTCCTCCCAAGTTTGGTTCTTCAGCTGTCTCCCTCACAGGGTATCTGGCTGACCAGCACAGCAAAAAAAAAAAAAAAAATAGAAGCCTCCTTGATCTGCTGGAGTACTTTCCTTATTGTCTATAACTCTGGCCTAGTCCAACTGGAGGTGATGCCAGAGCCACACACTTCTCTGCCCTGTGCAGGCTAGGAACACAGCTCATACGCATTTGCTCAGGGCACTTGAATATATCCATTTTACAAATGGGGAAACTGAGGTTTGGTGAGTGGAAGAAGCACAGCCGGCGGGCAGGGTTGTGGTTAGGCATGACTGAGAAGCCAGCTTCAACTTTATCAATCACTAATAAATTAGAGTTATGCGTCTTTTTCATTCCTCCAGAGCCCTACGGACTCACAGTCTCCCCCCCACCCACACTCAGTGGGTGGGGTTCATAAAGAAGTGAGAAATTCCTTCCTGATTGCTACATTAATACTGGCTTGCCACAGGGACTTCCTGCCTAAGGTTGCAGAACTTTCTTATAAATGGTGGCTGCTCATTAGAAACACCTGGGGAGATTTTTAAAGCTCCCTATACCAGGATGCAGACCAATTACCTTCCCCGCTCTGGGGAGGGGACAGAGGCATCCGTATTTTTAAAGTTCCTCAGGGGACCTTAACTTGCAGCTGGGGTTAATAACTATTGTCAGCATTTTCACCACAACCACCAGGCCAGAGGCAGAATTAACCCTGTTTAAGAGCCAGCAGCAAAAGACGCTGAACTTAGGAGGACAGCCCGGGTCAGCGAACAGCTCCCTGTGGCACACTGAGCACTCACCCCTACTCCTTTCTGGGGTGCACAGCCCTGGCCACCTCACTGCCTGCTCCCCTGCTGCATGATACCTGTGCCACCACTGAGGCAAGTCCAGCCACAATCAGCTTGCCCCTGCTCCCCACAAAGACCCCCAGTGGCAAGTGCAGTGGGTGCACCCCAAAGATGGAGAGGCAGGTTGCGCCCATTCTGCTCTGAGCCACGCCTCTTATGAGCTCAGTATGAGAGCCCTGAGCTCAGACAGTCTGCATGTAATCTCTGACCAGAGAGCATGCTCAGTAAGACTCCAGGGTAACCATTGCCCAATGGAGAAGGAGATTCTTCTCACTATGGTCCTGGATGAGACCACCAAGGTGTGGTCCTCAGTATCCCAGAGGTCCCCATGGGACGAACCCCCGCCACTCATCACAGAGATTCCCTCCCTGGCGTGGTACTGACTCTCGTCTCCCCTGCTCACTCCTTTACTCTGCCTCCTGAAATCATCTCAAGCCCTGGTACAAGGTCAGCTCCTGCGGGAAACCAAGATAAGCATCATGAGACCTGTGGCCATGCCCCTGAGTCTGTGTGGTCTTGGTGTCAATGTGCAGGAGGCAGAGGAGGGAGCCATGCACATGACCACCAACAGAACAGGCAGGCAAGAAATGGGAAGTTGCCCTCCTCTCAGGTGGCCTCAGGGGCAGAAGAGCTGGTCTCCTGACAGATGGATGGCTGGATCCATGCTCTTAACTCTTTCCTGGCTGAGATTCAGGAATTTTCTCTTGCAGGTGCTGGGCTACCCATTAAATATTAAAGCAATCACTTGCTAAAGACTTGATGAAGGATCCCTAATCCCTGCTCTCAACGCAAACTGAGCCTTAGCCTCTTCTGTCTCAAACAGCCAGAACCATGAGCAACTAGCTCTTTATTGCCTGGTCTGTGCCGATAGGTGAGGGGGTTTCGATGATAGGACCTCAGAGAGGGTAGCATGTACCCCACCAGGAGGCACAAAACATCCGCTTATAGCATTGGCGAGGTGAGCCACAGTCAGGCATCTTGACCTGCACCCTTCCTTTTCCATGGGATTTGACATGGTAAAGCTCTCCTTTGCTTTCATTCCTTGTTTCTTGGCTGCAATACTTGCATAAAGAGAAACCTGCTCCCTGCCACTGTGTGATCACCTCAGCTACAGTTTTACAGGAAAGACAAAATAAGCACTTGATTCTTCCTTACTGACCTGCTTTCAAAATGATGAGCTGCAGCCCCAGCATCTTCCAAAGGTGGCCAATTAGTTGTTCTGTTTTGAAGAATCATTATGGACTCATGGCTTGCAACACATCTAGCTCACCGCGGTCATTATTGCAAGTGACGCTGGGATCTCACACCTTCCGCTAGTAGGAACCTCTCCAAATTGGCTCCAACCCAGACTGCGTTCTTGTTTGGTTTGACAGAATGTTCCATCTTGCACATGTTAAGCCCTAGAAGCAACTATTTCTCCATAGACCTCTGCTTCTTTTAAAGAGAAATAGTCTTTCGATGAGGACCTTTTAAAATCTATGGTGTTGGACACTCAGCGAGTCTTTTCCAACTCATATCTGTGAGTTGGCTATTTTTTGGTTTTGTTTTTGATAATTTCTTTTTTCCTTTCCCTTTTCTCTGATTTCTGTTTTGTTTCTATAACACTTGTTTATCTGGGTTTTAGATTCCATAGGCCAGTCCTCGAATTTCTCTCTATTCTATACCGTTTCATTCAAGTTTTATTGTACTTTCTAGGACATTTCAAGTTTATGCTGCCATTACTTCATAGAACTTTTTGTTTTGCCATTTTATTTTTATTTCCAAGAGCTCCATTATGTTCTCTGAATGTGCCTTTTTTATAGCATGCCCCTGTTGTCTTGCAGTGCAGTAACTTCTCGTACATCCAAGACTATCGCTTATGACTTCTCCTTGTCTCCGTGCAGGCCACACGGTCTCTGTTTCCTTCCAGTTACTTTTGTTCTCCTTTTTCACTTCAATTTGTGACCAGCCCCTTCCAATGTGATGACCCTTTGTTGTTCATTCATATTTGAAGGCTGAGCTGACAGAAAACTATCTTTGCAGAGGAACAGAGTGTCTCCAGGGCTCACGGCACTCTGACCAGATAGGGAGCCAACGACCTCTCAGGGATTTTCAGGGCTGGGATGACACAGATATTTACTTTTGAGGTGATCAATTTCCTTCAACGGGACTCCTCCATCCCTCTAATTTCCTGCCTAGACAGTGTAGAATTGGTACAGAGGCTTCACTCTCATCTTTGTAGTATGGTGTGGGCTGATACTGTAGTCAGAATGCTTCTGATTCAACTTAGAGACTGCACTTCTGGACTTCTGCTGGCGTTGAGTACACCTAGTTCTTTGAGTGTATGGCACAGTGAGAGAAAACATCTAGAAGTTTAAGTGACTGTTTCTGATAAAAACCCAACAGATTCTTCTGTTTTCATCCCTTCCCCAAGTCTGCATCTTCAGGCGGCCCTGGCCCCTTGATTTCTGAGGTTGAAGGGTCTTTAGGATGGATCAGCTTGCACCTAGTTGGCCTCCCTCTTTCCATCCTCAGAAGCAGGGATCCAACTGTCCCTAGTCCATGGATTAGGGGTCACTCTTCATCCCTTGACAGCTTGTCATTCCTTTGCTGACTGTTCTCCATTCTCTTTGATGTCCTTTCATTTCTATTATCCTGTCTATGTGTTTTGTGAGGGGACAAAGATAAACCTATACAAGGCATCATATTTAACCCAAAGTCGTCTCTGATCTATTTTCAATACAGCTGAGAAAGCAACTCCTTACCATATGCAAATATCATCATGTTACTTCCTTTGGTCACCTTGACTGTTTTCAGAATAAAATTCAATTTGTTGCTATTTAAGGTCCTTCCTAGGTCTGCTTTTTCCCCTCACTTATGCCTCAAATGTAATGCACATAGCATCATTTGCATCAGTGTTACCGCCTTCAGTGTGGACATGACACCTCGGTGTGACCTGCTGCATCTGGAGAGTGGGAGAAGCTGCCACCGAGACCACCCCCTCCTTCTTCTTCCCCGTCCCCTGTCCTTGCACAAAATTCCAAGTGCAAGTGGGTGCACCCATCCGACTGGCCAAGGTCAGGGTTGCTACCTCTTACGATGTTGGTGACCAAGTCTTCGACCAGGGTGACTATAGAGCAAAACCACGGAAACTCATCGGAAGTGGACTCAGGTGCTGGTAAGCCACACATTAAAAACCTGCTATGGAGCTGAAGCTGTTGTCTTTCAAACCCTAATGTGTGTTATGGTTGATACACTGTGTTGACTTAAGGAACATAGAGGCTTGGCTAAGTGACCCAGCAGTTCTGGGGTGAAAAAGACATGCCCTTCCTGCTCTTCCTGTTGTTCTTTGTGTCAGTTTGAGACGGTTAGAAGGTTAAGTGACTGAGCAGGGGCCAAGGTCCTTACCTTGTATAGGACCACACCCTGAGCCTGTGCAAGAGGACATGGAGATTATGTGAGTACTACATGCCCCCTAGGTGGGGGTAGCCTGCTTACAATATCAGGGAAGAAAAGGGGCTTGTTCTCACCCTCATGCTCTTGCTGCTTTTGCTGTTTTCCATCACCATGAACGGTTGCCCTTTGCCATGTGCCCCTCTGCCTTGGAGCCAGCCAAGTATGGACTGAAACCTCCACAAACTGTGAGCTAAATAAACCTTTCCTTCCTTAATTTTGGGTGTCTGGTATTTTGTCTCAGCGAGGAGAGAAAAGTAGCCAAAGCAATGTGATAACCTTGAGGACTCCACAAGGGGGTTATGGAAGGAGGATGAACTCAAATAACCAGAACCAGCAGAAGGATCACGTGGGGATCTTAGAAAGGTTCAAACCAACTCTCAGCAGTTCTGAAGTAGAGGCTCATTTGACTAGAGATCCAAGGAGGTCATGTTCCAGCCCAAATAACTGCAGGGATCTCATCCAAAGCCAGAAGGGAACTCAGTAATCATTGAGCACACTGTGTCCTATCACTCTGCAGCTAGGGATCTAAAGGTGCACAGAAGTGACAAACTTTGTCCAGGGACAACTGAGGTGTTAGGGGCAAAGCTGGGTCATACAATAGGTTCTTACTCCCAGGGAGTGCTCTGTCCTTCAAAACTTCACATGTGAACACCTGGCTTGGTTTTGTTTCTGTAGAAAAGGCTTATCTCTCCCTAGTGAGCCCCATAATGGCAGAGGCTGGGGCTGTCACATCTTCTGAGACTCTTATACTTGCCCAGTCACAGTAGGTACCTCTTGTGGTAGACAATGGGGCACAGTGAGATCAGTAGAATTCTCTTGTGACTATTAATTGGATATGTCAACTTCACTGAATTAAGAAATGCTAAACAGTTTAGTAAAGTAGATTCCTGGGTGTGTCTGGGTAGGTAATGGAGTTGTGGCCTTGGGTACTATCTGGTTCCTCACCCGCTGGGCTCTGGCACTGTTCCCTTGCCCTGCTTCCTGGCTTCCATGAACTAAGCCCCTCCACCATGACATTCCTGCCTTGGAGCCAGCAAGTTCTGAAACTGAATCATGGGTGCTGGGTATTATGTCTCAGGGACAAGAACGCTGATTAATACGCTTCATCTCCCATGAACAAAACAACCCTCTGAAGCTTCCTTCCAAGGTTACAATGATACATTTCTTACCAGAGATGACCTTCTCCCTACAGAATGTTCTTTCAGTTCTCAGCTATGTTAAAGGGCAAATGAGTTAGTCATTCAGTCTTCCAGGGTTTGCATCAGTAAAATGGGGGTAAGGAGCTGTTTGGGGCTCAGTTGTCAGCACCTCACTCTAAAAGATGTTTGAAAGGGCAGTCTCTGGGTACTCAGAGCAGAGGTCCCAAAACGGACAGGCAAAACCCTGCAGAAGCCACATCCTAATGTGATCTGAACACTGTCATTTCTGCAGTCTGTTCCACCTAGTTTTTCAGTGATGGGTATTTTGTAGAAGAGTCTGGACAAATCCTTTACCACCCAAGGAAGCACATGTGGTTGCCTTGGAAAAAATAGAAATACACTCAGTCTGCTAGGGGATGAGGTGCTGCAATAGTTTCCCAGTACTGTGAGCACAAATCACTACAAACCAGGTGGTTTAAAACAACAAAAATTCACCCTCTGCGTTTCTGTGAGCCAGATGTCCAAAATCAAGATGTCAGCAGGACCACACTCCCTCCAGGGGCTCAGGGGAGAAGCCTTCCTTGCTGTTCAGGCTCAGGCACCCCTTGGCTTGTGGCAGCATCTCTCCAACCACTGCCACAACTCCACGTGACTGTCTCCTCTGTGTGTGTCAGGTCCCTCTCAGCTTGTCTCTTCTAAGGAATTTGTGAGGGCATTTGGAACCCAACAAGATAACCAATGATAATATCTATCAATCGCACCTCTGGCCTATAAGTTAATATTCATTTGTTTGCTATAAAAGATACTATTAAAAAGTACATCTTTGGGAGAATTTTATTCAAGCTGATCACAGGTATAGTAAAGTTCTCAGAACTTCCTCTAGAGAAATGCCAAATGGCAGTTTTAGCTGGATGCCCTAGTCCAGACTCCAGGGTGAAGTGGGGTTAGTCACTGCATAAGTGCCTTGTCACTAATGGTCAGGGGACCCTCTGGGGAAGTGCTTCTAGCCAAGGTAGGGTGGTGACAAGCTCAGGTTCTAGGGCCAGATCCCCTAAAATGAAATCGCTTTGGCCACCTTTCAGCTGCGTGAACTTCAGCAAACGATCTGTCTGCTTTGGTGGTGGTTGTGCTTTGTTCTACGCCTCAGTCTCCTTGTCTGCCAGGGAAGCCCAAGGAACACACCTCAGGGAGGTAGTGGGAGATTAAATGAGTCTGTGTGCATGTTGAGTACCCAGCCCATTCCTTGGCACACCACAGACATGGAACGGGTTGCCTGTTGCTATGGTGTGTGTTTACCAATGAGAACACAGGGGCCCAATGAAGTTCTGCATCACTGCCAAACTCGGAGATCAAGGGAAGAGACAAAGGCAAAGCCAGGCCTGACTAACACCCTGCATCTTGCTCAACTACCAAGACATGCCCTTTCACCTCTGAAAACACAGGACAGAAGGTCCAATTCAGACAGCCTGGCGGGTCTTTAAATTTCAGACATTATTCAGGTGTGTTAAATTGTAAGAATGTGGGTTTATTTACACCTTAGGTTTTTTCTCCGGCAATTGGAGTATAGTAGGAAAATTCATTGGACAGAACAAATTCTTTGAAATGCACCCAGATTTTCAGCACCTTAGCCCAGAAGGCAGAAATCCCTGCACAGAACTCCAGGGTCAAGAGTTGTTTTTTTTTTTTTAAGCTTTAGTAAGTTATGACTGGTGTACAAAAACTTGTACACTTTGAAGGTATATATTCTGGTGAGCCAGAGTTAGTTTGAAAAGTTGTTTTACCCTAAGATTTTTTTGAAAGTGCGAACTAGACAACCTATTCAGGTTTTCTTCAGGAAAAGTGAGTGGTATGGCTATGGCTGAGGCATTGGTTCCCCCTGTGCTTTTGGGGAGCTACGTGGGGGACTAGATTGAGGCTGTGATAAATGTTTGCCTCCCAGAGTAAATGCAGAGTTCCTTGTTGGGTGGCGTCTGTCATCCAGCCACACTGTGAACAGCACAATCAAGGTACAGCAGTGTACACGGTTCTGAAGTAACACACTGGCCGTGAAAGGATGCAGCTTTGAGGGTTATTGTGCAAGGAGCAATGAAGGACTAGTAGGGACATGTTGCTGGGAGCACCCTGCACACAAGTAACAGCACACAGGGCGCATGCTCTCAACACCACGGGGTCCTTTACCACGTCCCCTAGACTCTGTGCCGGAAAACATCAAAGCCATTCTTCCTTCTCACTGACTCTTAAAATTTTACATGGGCATCTGTAGGAACTACAATGAAATCACTAATTATATTCAAAATAAAAAGAACTGGAAGTGGCTGCCAACTAAAAATATGTACTATATAGGAGAATAAATACAAAATGCAAAAAGTGATACAGAGAGGTGGGGAGAAATCCGATACGAACTCTAGATAAGTATTCATTTTGGTGAAGCACTATATTCCGTCTTAGGTCTTTAGCAGCCAGGACAGAAAGAGAAGGATAACACGACGTGTTACATAACTTATGGGTTCTTTGTCCACAGACTGAGTCCATGTTGTAAGATAATGCCAAACCATGAGGTCATTGATCTGACTGAGGGCACTTAGGAGGGACTATTCTTTTATTGTAAGAAGGAAAAAAAGCACCCTTTCTGGAAAACCCGAGGGAAAATAGTTAAAAAGGAACTACCAGTTTCCTGTACTCTCATTGCCCTGAGATAATTGATGTGATACTTTAGAAAATTTTCTTCTGGCCTCTTTCTAATTTAAAAAATACAAATGAAATAACATACAGAGTAATATTTTCCTGTAAATGAAATAACATACAGAGTAATATTTTCCTGGGTTTTTGTAAATTAAAGAACATTAATTACTTATTTACCTCTCTATATTAAGGGTTTCCCATGCCATGAGCAACTCCTCATGCATGTCCTGCTTAATGCTTCTGTATTTTGCAGAATAGATGAGCAATAGTACCAAGCTACTCTTGTTGTCAGTCCACTTTGGCCTATATAGGCAAAGCAATTGTTTGCTGCGAACATCTTGTCTATGAAAGTGGTCCCACATCTCTGATGACCTCCTCAAAATACATTTCCAGAAGCCAAACTCCTGGATTAAAGGGCATCTGTGTGTGCTAAGGCTCTAGATGCATAGAACAAGACATTCTGTCTCGCTGTCCCAGTTCTTAGTCCATCATTTAAGAATCTTTGTTAATTCGATAGGGGAAATGATATCCCTCTGCTATTTCAATCTGCGTTTTGTTTAAAACCAGTGAGACCAGACTTCTTATTGTATGTTGATTTGCCATTTGCATTTCCTCTTTAGAGATCTGTTTGTCCTTTACCTGGGTATCTATTTTGGGTGTTGATGTTTTTCTCATCAGTTTGTCTGAACTCTTTATGTATTAGGAATATTTGTCTTTTTATTCCACGAGGTGATGTGTGTTTCAAACAGTTCCGAGTTTGATGCCCTCCCACTCACCCTGCTCATGAGAGGTATTGCACATGGGAGAAATTTTACACGTTATGAAGTCATCGTATTGGTCATTTCCATTGGACTTTCTTCCAGTGCATTTAGTAAGCACTGTACTGGGTACTCCCTGTCTAGGGAGCTAAAGTAGAATCTCAGGGAGACTTGTTTTTCCTTGTGTTCATTTTCTTCAGAACAGAAGACTGCAAATCTAACTGTCATTGTCAGAATCACAGTCTTGGTCTTGGGCATTCAGGTGTTACGGCCATGGTCTGCAGGATGGCATTGGCATTACAAGGTGTGATGGATCCTTGGAGATAGGTGGTCTAGTGCAAGGTCACTAGGTCACTGAAGATGTGTCCTTGAAGATGACCGTGGGGCTCCAGCCCATTGCTTGTACTCTCTGCTTCCTAACCTTGAGGCAAGCAGTTCTGTTTCACCGCATGCTTCTGCCATGACATGCTGCCTAGTCATTGGCCAAAGGACAATGGGTCTAATGATCTGTGGATGGGAACTCCCTAAACTATGAGAGAAAAAACACCCTTTCTTCTTATAGCTTGCTTCTGTCAGTGTTGGTTATAGCGATGGGAACTTGACTGATATGTTCTATGCCACAAACATGAGACTTAGGGTCAAGGAAAATGTGCTGATGGGTGTCCTTGATACAAGCTGTGAGGAAAACTCTAAAGGACATCTTCCCATGAGTTCTGACCCTTCCCCATATCCTCTTAGCCTTGTAAAAAAAATACCAATACCCCTAATTTACTGGCTCGGTTTAATTCCTGTTTATAGAACACACCATTCCAGACCAAGAGGCCCTCAGTTTCAAAAGCATAGGGAACCTTGTACAAACCCAAGACAGACCAGTGATCATGGACCGAATGACCTGATCCCCAAATAGCTTCCAGCTTCTTTATTCTCTGCTACCCTTACAAACCCCTTACTCTGTAAGACAGGTGCTGTTCTAGCACTTCCTAGCCAGCAGCACTCTTTATCTCAATAAAGCCAGCCTTGCTGGAAGTGTGAATTCCTCTTCTCTCCCCTCCCCTCTCTTCTCCTCTCCCCTCCCCTCCCCAACCTTCCCCTATTCTCCCCTCACCCCTCCACTCCCCACTCCTCTCTTCCCTGCCCTCACCCATCCCCTCGCCTCCCCTCCCCTCCCCTCCGGCACCCTCCCCTACCCTCTCCTCTCTTCTCTTCCCTTTTTAACCTTACAGAAGCCAAAGCAAGCAACTGAAGGAGGTGGCGAGTGTGCTGCAGCTCTCACCTTGAGCCACCTTCAGAACCAACATCTTTAAGGAACTGGGCTCCCTGCTGGACAGCTCAAAGGCCCACTGGGAATTTAGAACTCCTCTTCTTGAAGGGGACTGGGAAATTTTTCTAACTGTTCAGTCTTCAATTATTGTACTCTCTTCTAATGTTACAGAGACCAAGAATCCCAATGTCTATGACCATTGATTTATTTATAAAAACCAGTATTCATTGCATTTTGGTTTGATCCAAGAAAACTCCATGAAACATCATAAACTAGAGAATTGCCCATGTTTTCATTTCTCTATTTTCTTTCTCTTTTCTCAAAAAGGTCCAAAGTCAAAATATAACTATCCAGAAGTCCAGGCCAGCGCTGGGAAAATTCTAGTCCCAGCACTAGACTTCTAGGATTGGCCTTTCTTAGGGACTTAGAACAAATGCTGAGCCTTACTTCAGATGCCGACAAAGTGCAGGAATGTCCCAGCTGGTGACTAGTTAAAGCAGTCATATCAAGATGGCCTCCCCCAGTGGCAAGCCTCCAGTTTGGATGCCTTCCCCATCTAAGCCTCTCATTCCAATTCTGTTTATTGTTATCGCATTTATCCTGAAAACACTGCAGTGTGTTCTGCAGAGATACGTGGGAAATAGGGAAGTCTACAACATGACATCAACTGGCCAGTTACTGGGAGCTCTGTGGCTGAGGGCCAGCCAGGTAATGATCTGCAAGCTGTTCAGTTGTGGTTTCACATATGGAGAAGAACAGGGGATCCAGGCTATGAGCAAATAGCGTGTTTCCTCCTTTCTTGGAAGACATTGGGCTAAAGTGCCACTGAAAATAAGCTTCTTAGTCTGTGTTGTGCGAGATGCTGAAAGCATTTCCTCAGGACATACTGCTGCTGTTCGGTTTGGTTGCCACCACTGCTGCTACGTTCCTCCCCATCTCCTTCCCCTTTCTTCTCCTCATGCCCGCTCCTCCCTCTTTCTTCTCTTCTTCCTCCCCCTTCTCCTCCTCCTCCTCGTCCTTCTTTTTCCTCCCCTTCTTGTTCAAGTTGACCTTTCACCCACAAGGGAAATTGAATGGTCACAATCTTCATTATTTTCCTATTCCTGTCCTACAGGAAGGTTTTGTCAAGGGATTTTCAGCTCTGCTTTGCCACCCCAACCCAGCTCTTTTTCTTCTGTCTGGCTCACTCCCTCTGCCTGAATAATTTCATCAGGGCTTAATGTCACTGGGGTTGAAGCAAAGATGTATTGATGAATTCCCAAAAAATGGCATGAGATAAATCCACAGGCCAAATGCACCAAAGTCCTACAGTTACTGGGCTTTGAAATTTGCCTGGTGCTATACTCCATAATACTGTAGTTAAAAAGCTTGAGGAAATTTCCTGGCTTATTGCACGTGGAGAGGCTGACACACAGGGCTTGATCGTGGTGGGAAGTACAGTACAGCAAAGCTGAGGACAGATAGAGCAGGGAGCTCTCTGGGAGATTTCTAAAGCTCACACTATGATTTTTTTTCCACCATGACTGGGCCTGGGATGATCGTGAAGTTCACCAAATATGCAAGAAACAGAACTCGACAACTGACTTTGGAAGTGGGAAGGGAAAGGCGAGGTCCCTACAGCCACAGCCACAGCGTGCATGCGCCGCACAATGATTGCCTTGGAGGCTGCCAAAGTGGAAAGTGTGGGCTTCTGCTTCTCAAAAGCGTGGCCCACAGTGATTAGAAGTGACAGAAAGGTGGCCCAAGCATTGCAAGGCGAGCAGATGAGACACTTCCCAAGTGACGCCCTGCTGCTCCCTATTTGTTTTCCCCTGATCACTCCCACATCAAGCCTGCCTGGCTCACTCATGCATCAAAACGAGACTGCTCCCACTGCCAGGGTTGTCAGCTGCCCAGGAAACCCAGCTCACTTGCTACTGCCCAAGGCACTAAAAGCTCTAGAACCTAGGACTAGAATGAAGGATCACCAGTCTGGCTGGTCTGAGGCAAAGTCCCAATACACCCTGACATTTCCTGAATACTGACTTTATCATCCTGCCACCCATGAGGACACCATGGGGTCCTGAAGATATATGCTAGAAAAAGAAGAGGTGTCAGTGTACAGAGGCGCTGTTCCCTGTGATCCCACACTCTTTGTTGAAGCTGGAACTTGAAGAAGGACTTGGGGTGGATTTGCTGCCTATGGAAGAGGGGTAGCAGCCACAGCAAGGATGTGCTCAGGGAACGGGTCCCCTCACACAATGACACTCTCAGCCCAGCAGACTTCTCCATGGCATCAGCCCATGAGCCACCTTGGTCCGGGAGTACAGAGGAAACTGCAGCGATGCAGGAAGGACAGGGACTCAGGACCCCTCAGGACAGTGGCTCTTGAACAGACTCATCCTTACTTTCCCACCTGCTCATGGACAAAGTGGCATGCTTCCTGCAGGGCCACCATTTTATCATTCCATGACTGATCTTTTCTCACTGTTACCTGCAATTTTCTCTACCTCTGACCATCTTTCTTGGGACGTGTGCCCTTCATCTCCCCCAGCAGCCCAGAACAGCATTTTCAGTTTCTCTAAAATGTCCCGAGATACACAGTAAAGGGGCTGCTTCTCTTTTTCCTCTCTTTCTCACAGCTGACAACCCTGTGACCACAACTGCACAGTGGGTCGTGTTCTTCAAGGACATCGGCTAATGCCTTTTTGTTGAGGCAGGAGTTTGCTTCTTCTCCGCTGGGTATCCCATTTCCTGCTTCTTCACAAGTATTTCTCCTCAGCCTCTAGAAAGACATTTGATCAAGTCTCCGGGCCTCTTGTATGGCACTGGCTTTGTTACTTGGGTCCTTTCAATGTTCTCACAAATGCCCCTATTTCATTGCTGCCCTTTTACAACCTGTACAGTGAAATCACTTTAATTCTGGCATTCAAGGGAGTCTTTACATATTTTTCAGATCAGAGGTATAATGTGTGTATCACTAAAACTTTGGAAGATTCAAAAACAAAAATAATAATTGAAGATAACCGTGATAACCGTGATTCTACTACCAAAAGACAGCCAATGTTAACATACGGACCACTCTATTCTAAGATATTTTATGAATGTATATTAAATATATATACATATATGGAGAGAGAGAGACTGTGTTCATATCTAAAATTCTGTATTTTTGAAAAATTAACATAACAAAAATTAAATTAAAAAATTAACCATCAACATTCTCCTGTGTCATTAGAATTCTTCCCAACCATGACTAAGATGACGGCATAGTATTTTATACTATGGATTGTTGCATCAGTTTCCCAACTTGTTACTGGGTTCTGTCTCTTTCTGGTTGTATCTGTGTAGGGCACTTACCTACTCTGGTCCTTTTTCCAACAGTTGTTTGAATTTAACTGAGCTGCAGTCTCCTTGACTCAGTGACTCCTTCTCCAGTTTGCTGGTCTGGTCAGGCACAGAACATTCTTGTTCTAGGGGTGTGTGTCCTGACTAGAAGGCGACACCTTCCTCTTCACTGAATCAGGTGGGTCATCTGCCTCCCAACCTTCTATGTCAATGTTTGCTCGCATGTGTTTGCTTCCTTAACCTCCAGGCCACCCCACTACCTCTTGGCAGGTTTCTAGCTCTTTTCCCCTCACAGAAGCCCCTGCTGGCCTGTGTACCCGCTGGACCTCTGCATGCATGAGTTAGGGTTAGATGTCCCTTTGCCATTCAGTTCTGGCTGTGAGAGGCCTCTGAGGATCTACAACCTAAAGAAGTGGTAAGGCCCCCTTCTCACCTGTTGTGCTCAACAGTGACACTGAGGAGCACTGAGCTCTTCACTGAACACTCCCTGAAAACATCTCTGTGGTTCTTGATTGACTTCTCCCTTTAGTGAAACCCAATCCTCATGTTCATAACAGTGCTTCCATTACAGTCAGTGAGCTGAGAAAATGTTCCCTGAATGAAAGTGCAAATGCATGATGGTTCTACAAGTCAGATCTTCGTGATCATACGGAAATACCTGAAACAGTCTACCTGGGCAGAAAAGGAGTTTTACTTAGGTCAGAGTTCTGGAGGTTCAAGGTCCAAATAGCCCGGGTAATGGCCCCAGACCGATGGTGAATGGAGAACGATTCCAAAGAGAGCCAGGACACAGGAGAGCCCATAGGGCCAGACCTGCTTCTTTCCTAACTGCTCCTGAGTCACCTTGAGGATTTTGGGGGAACAGCCTCCAATAGCACCGATCTGGTGACCTCAGGTTCTCTAAGGTGTCACAGCACCTTCCAATCTGCATGCTCGGGACTGGGTTTTAATTCTATATACCTTGGAGGTAGGGCAAACTGCACCATAGCAAAGGCCCATTTTGTTTCCTTGGTGAAATGCTCTATATTTGGTTTGCCATGTTATAAAGATGTACTTCATACCTAGAGGATTTCTTAAATTTTGAAAACATCCATTGGCCAGAATTTCCCTTCTACAAATTTCTCCCAATGACACAGGCAAAAGCAGTATCACCACCAATTTTGACACAAGGATGGTTGTCAGAACACTATAGCAAGAACCGAAAATAACCCTAATGTGGAAAGGGGAGGGAGGACTACTGCACATATTAACCTTGCCTGAGTGGCAGAATCTATGTACTCTTTAAAAAGCATGCATAAGAATTTTTAACAATATGAAAATGACAAGAAATGTACCAAATGTTCGTGGCATAACTGAGTGATAAATTATTGGGTTTTATTCTTTGTACTTACAATGTTCCTTTGTATCTACAAGTTTTTTTTTTTCCAATGAGCATGCATTTCTTTTACAAAGAGACAAAAATAACATATAAAAACATTTCAAATTTCTAAAGTATTTGTGCTTAACCTTTTCCTCCCACTTATTTGGAGGTACTGAAAGCTGGCTTTCACTCCCATTCTTAGAAGTGACTCTGCAAACAGTATTTTTTAAGTGTTACAGAAAAAGCTCAAAGGAGGAACCGGTTTTGTAGGTTGCCCTTTGCAAGCAAACCTGGAGCTGCGAGCAGCATTCCTCCTTGGCATGGGCCAATCTTCTCTAAAGGAAAAAGAAGTCAAAGAACCTGTGTTACATCAACACCTTCTCCTAAATTCTCCTGTGGGTAGGTACAGGCACCACGATGGAAACACATGATTGTCATTATTTCTTTGCTAAGATATGGAAGATTCAGCAACCAATATGGCGGAGGAAGGGAAAATATGTATGGTGAGAGGCAAAAACCAACCCATATAAAGGGCACCTACTGTTATTGCTGTTGTTCTTATTTAGTATTTGTTCCCTTTTTTTCTTTCCACGTCCGAAGTTAATCAAAAGTAAAAACTCCTGAAAGAGACTCTGTGATTCGTTCATTCCCCTTGAAGCTCTTTCTCTGTTGCACCATTCCTGCCGTTCTCTCCTAAAGCCAGAACTTTGTTGTTATTTTTCCTCCTCTGATTCTGACATGAAAGGAAGCTCTGCCTGGCCAGGTGCCCCCCATGCCTGGAGCAGCTGCTATGGCTCCATTAGAGCACAACCTGCCCC
Source organism: Dinomys branickii (assembly GCA_004027595.1). NCBI lineage: Eukaryota > Metazoa > Chordata > Mammalia > Rodentia > Dinomyidae > Dinomys > Dinomys branickii. The sequence continues at coordinate 23,812 of PVLD010003347.1, read as the reverse complement.
TTTACAGCTCCCAGGAGGGACACAGAAATGAGGACATGGCACTGGGCACCGAGACACTAAAAATGACAAATTCTTTCCATCTGAAGGGCATTTCCACTGATTCCAACATCCTCACCTCCATTATTTCACAGAAAAGCCCAATAGCTCACTCTTTGCCTTAGTCATCTTGAGGGAAGCTCTCAGAACTGTTCCCTCAATGGTTTTGCAGCATGGCCAACACTCCCACTATCCATTCAGAGTCTCTGAAAAGAAAGGGTGCTGGTCTTTGGGAGCCCCAATGTCCCAGGGTTACCAGACTCCAAGACTTTCCACCTTCCTGCTCAGTTTCCTGAAACAGAAACCTCTTGTAGTAGGCAACAGGTGTCCTATTGACCACAACCTCATGGGACAGTAGCAACTGCGTGGTTTACCATCATTAGGGATAAACAAGGAAAAGGGCCATGACTGATCCATGATGGGTGTCTGCAATGGGTCTTGGAGGAGTGCCTGTGACTTAGCATCTTCTCAAAAAGGTGGGAGATTTGTACAGCACACAAATAACCTCACCTCTGCATTGGGATGCCCAGGCTAATCCCTGCCTTATTTCAGTCTAGGTGGCCTGGCCCCTGAGGACATGGGAAGTGCTGAGCCCTGCTGCATTCCCAGGCACCTGCAGCTAATCCTGTCCCCCTCTTTGTTACACCCCTGCACCTGGTGCCCACACTCCTGGCTGCATGGTCACTCTGTGCTGTAGTGAGCACATGGACACATCTGTTTATCTTGAAGTTCCTTGAAGGTAGGAATCTCAGCCTACATGGTCAGGCTGGATTGACACAGATGGGGTCTCAACAAGTATTTGTGAACTGAATTGGGCTCAACCTCAGGATGAAGAGCAAAAGGTCAATTATGTTAGACTGTAGCAGATACTAAAGAAAAAGAGAAGCAGAAAAACTCTCAAATTCTAATGCAACTTAATCCTCTATATTTCATGAGTATCCTATGTAAGTACAAGGATGCTACTGCAGAATTTCAAAGAAAATGCAATCATTCAGATGTTGCATGATTGGCACCCAATGGTGAAATATAATCTCTAGCTCTGTTTCTCTTACACACACACACACACACACACACACACACACACACACATACACACACACACACACACAATTAATGCATACTTAAGAGCACTAAACTACTACTGAAATACTGAGTACTTTGGGTTGGGCCCCCCAATATTACTGAAGTCAGTTAAGCTTCTTAAAGTGAATTCTAAGGGCTTTGCAAAGCAATCAGATGAGAAGGAAGAGCAGGAATAACATTTCAGCAAGTTCCATGACACAATTCAAAATCAGACTTTCAGAGGTTCCCTTTTGAAATTCCATTTGCTGACAGAATATTTATTAATACAGTCCTTCAGCACAGGAAATCATTCACTGAACAAACATGAATACATTTCCAAAGCCATATGTTGAAACCATTTCATTATTTTTACCCAAAGTTCCCTCTATGAAAAGTATTTAAAAAAAAAAAAAGACCTTCATTTTTGACTGTCCAGTGAGTGCAATCCCATTAGCCCAGGCAGCTGCATCTTTTGATAATTTTCCTTCCTAGAAGTAAAATTTAAATTCTTCAAATGCTTTCTCTGGCTTTGTGATTTTGTTTTAACCTGCTTGGAAACCATGCTGATGCCAAATATAATATTGGGAGTTAGGTGATTTATGTCAGGATGCTTTACAGTGAAAATGTAGAGAACACACCAGTCGTGAAGATGCAGACAGCTGAAATCATGCTTCTAGTATTGTGACCAAATCCAAGTGGATTCTTTGCCTTCTTACTTTCAGTGATCCTTCCCCAATGGCCAGGGCACCAAAGACATTTTGGATATTTGTGTATTCTGGGTCTCAAAATGAAAAGGAATTTGAGGCAACCAGGATGCCATTAGCAAAGGTTCATCAGAAGTTTGTTTTCTCAAGCACGGATCTTACTTTCCTGACTGTAAGTTTTACTTCACCAGAAACAATGAGAAAAGATGGAGATTGATGCACTGGTGCTGGGGATCCTCGGGATTTCTGGTTTCTTGAGAGCAGCTGGAAGAAGCCCCACAGTGGTGTCCCAGGAGTCAGCCACAGCAACAAGCCTTGCTGGAGAGGACACCAGAAAGGTACCATGGGGAATTTCCCCAGGGAACTCAGAATTAAGACTTCAGACAACCTGGGGCTTTCTGAGGGAGACAAAGGCAATTCTTGATCTGTAGCAAGAGGTGATCTTATGGGCAGAGGGCTGCTTGGGGCACTGGCTACTGGTTACCAGGCAAGGACACCTTGGGGTGTGTCTGCACATCCTCTTTCTGTCCTACTCTAAGAAAGAGGAGTGCAGATATGAAGTTGAGTCTTAAAAATAAAATCATTTTCACTGATAAAAAGCTTGGGAGAAGCCAAAATGCAGGACCATCTTGCTTGGGCACCAGGTAGGAGAACTGCCACTCACCTGAGGAAGAGCATGGTGCCATGGAGGAGCCCTTCATGTCCCCAGCCACTTAGCAATGCTCTCTGAGGACACCATGCAGTATAAGAGGTGAGGTCAAACTAGGGACACACCTCACCTGAGTGGTCCCCTGGACCCCCATCGGCAACTGTTCTGTTCACATTCACCTCTGCATAGAACTGGATCAAAATCTACACTTAAATCACCCACAAATAGCTCTTGTTAAAAGAAGTACAAATTAGATTATGGGCAGAGAAGGAAGTGGCCAAAAGTAGGACACCTGAGACCACGGGGAACTTCTTTCCTGATAATGCCCATGGAAGCTGGATTTACCAAGCCTCTGTACTTACCATCTCTCATGAACCATTTATTTGTCCACTTTTATCTATATGGCCATGCCTTCTCCTAGTGTGGTGTCATAAGAACCTAAAGATTTCCATGACTAGAGAAATCATCAGCATTATTCAGCCCAATGTTTCATTGTTTGAGTAAAAGCTCACAAAAACTGAGCTCTACAGGGATTATGGTACTAACAGAAGTCCTGGCTCCCAGGGGAGAACCTAGCATATAAAGCAGGTGCTCAAAAATATTTGCAGGACAGAATTGAATTCTGAAAGAGGCGCCAAGGAATCCCTGGCAGCAACTTGAGAACTTTTCCTACCCAGTAAGGCAAGGGTGCCAGGTGACCAAGTAGCAATATCCCTTTGCTCTTAGCCAGCCATGTGACCCTAGTCAAGTCCCACACTTGCTCATCTGTGAAGTGAGTGGAACTGACTCCAGCACCATTTTTTAGCGGTGTCTGTCTGGCCCCTAGCCTGGCAGAGGCGCTTGTGTCAGGAGGTATCCAGGAAAGCTGGGTACCTCTGCCCTAGTCCCTTGGATCACGAGGGTTCCCCACCATATTGTGCTTAACCAAAGGATTCCACTTCTGATAATAGAAGGGTTGGTACAAAAAATATGGGGAGGGTTTAAATTTAGAACAATTTATTACAGTAGAAGACACATTTCCATGAATAACCCTCAAAATATATCCCCTTGCTGCAAACACACTAATTCCATGGTTCTGGCCACCTTCTGCAGCCATCTTTCCTAAGTGTCTTCACCAGATATGATAAAACTGCAGTAAGCACTGCTGCCAAGTGCCGCCCAGCAGAAAGGCAAGCTTGTGAAAACATGACACCTCATCTGCCCTATTCACCAGATCTGGCACTGTGCGACTTCTTGTTCTTCCCCAAAGTCAAAATGACTATGAAAGGTAGTTGTTTTGCATCGATTCAGGATACTCAGGTGCAGCCCTGACAGTACAAGACAGACATTCAGGAAAGAGGACTTGCAGAACTGCTTCAGGAAATAGCAAGAACCATGGGATAAGTGCTTGAAGTGAGGGGGAGGATTCTGAGGGTGATTCATATCAATGCACTTTTCATAGTAATTCATTTTATAAAATTTAAACAATAACCATAGGTTTTAATCATACTTCATAAAGGCTAGGAAAAAAACCACTAGGGTCTCCTGTCCATATGTTCGCCCACCTGACAATAATCCCTTCAATCCATCATGGTACACTGGCATGTTTTCAGCTCCTGGCGTACTCCAAATCCTTGCATCCCCATTCCTAAGCGCAGCTCATGTGCTGTTCCCTCAACCTGGAAAGTTCTATCTCCCCCAACCCAATGCAGCATCTCTGACACACTAACTTCTAAAGTGACATCCACAGAAAGGTCACCCTGCTGTCTTCAGGTGAGCATGAGCCCCTATTATTGGTTCTCTCCATACTCTGCCCTTTCTATTGTTAATAGTTTTATAGTCATAGTTAAGTAAAGCAATATAATTATTGGTCTGATTTCTGTTCCTTTTGCTCAATTACCTTCTCTGTAAAAATGAGGACATGGACTGGATCTATATTGTTGCCATCTGGTCTCCACATGATTTCATGTGTTTTACTTCTTAATTATGTCTTGAAGGAAGGAAAGAAGAAATGGCAAATGTAACAGGCATGAAGATGTTCCCCAGTTGTGCAGTCTTAAGTATATCCTCTGCTAGAGATGCCATTCACTTGGCCAGCCCAATATTTCATTGTCTGAATATAACCTCACAATGCTTGAGCTCCACCCATGACAATGGCCTAGCTCCCAGGTGACCTTGGGCACATGGACCAGATATCACATAAAAGTTGTTTACTGTGGGGCGCTGTTTCACATACCTTAAGGGGTTGGCCAAACCTAGTTTCCAGGACTACATTTCTCTTTGAAAAAGAGAAACAACATTGGCTCTTCTCAGATCTCCAGCTCTGTCCCATGTGATATCTCAAAATGGCAGGCCAGTGGCTCCTCTGTGATATCTCAAATAACTGTGGGGTGCCTATTCCAGCCCTGGGTTGTCTGCTATGAAAGCTTCCAGCCATAGGTGTTCATTATATTTAACGGTAATTAAAATGAAAGAAAAGGGAAAATTCAGAGCTTCAGTACCATTGGCTCCTTTCTGAGTGCTCAATGGCCATCTGTGGCTCCAGGGATGATGGTCCTGGACACTGAAGAGATGGACAATTCCTACCAAGGCAGAAAGTCCCTCTGGACATCAGCTGTGGACCCTGCTAAGTTCCACATGATCCGTATTTGTGAGTCATTTTGAAGCACACTGTTTCCAGGGCTTTGCCTTCCTTTCGAGTATCAACAGCAACTCCTGCAGCCAAACCCTCACGCTGAGTTTTTCCGAAAGCACAGAATGAGAAAGAGTTTAAAGAGTTTCATCTGCCAAAGGAACAAGCTTCTCTGATCTTTCCTTCTGCCCAATAGATTTTAAACGTCCTGTTTGTTTTCATTATTTTCAAGCTCTTTACTAGCAACAACTTCCTTTCAAGATTGGCCCTCTTGGTGCGGCCCCTCCATCATTTCCTTCTCTTTGGGGATATGTGGCCACGTTTCCAAGGTGCCCTGGCTGTGGAGTCCACACAGGTCCTTGGTTGGCTTCTCATCATTTGCGACCTTCTGAGACCCGCCTAGTTTATTTCTGAAGTGAACTTTAGGCTGTTGAGTCACAGTTCCAATATCTGTATCCATTTCTCACTTACATAAATATAATGATTGGGAGAAATAGCTGGAGAGAGAAAAATCTAAGCAAATCTGCTTTCCTGGACTGAACTCTTTATTTGTTGGCTTATTTCTACTGAGATCATCATGGATTTGATTATTTTGTGATCATTTCCCTCAAGGCTTCGCTCTAATCTTTAGATTAGAGCTTTCGGGCAGTAATTCTTTCCTCTTTCATAACATTACATTAAAAAGGGATTTTTGCTCTTCCTAAGGCTTGTGAACTGTCCCCTCATAGCCTCTGCCTTTGTTTGAGTTCTTCCAGAAGCAGGCACTGAAGCAAAGATTCAGGGACAAGTAATGTTTTGGGGAATACCAGTAGGGGAACGAGAAAGTCATGCTAGAACAATAAATAAAAGTGCGTTTTAAACTGGTTACTACCACAAATAACCAGAGCTTCATGCTGTGGGGTGTTCTGGGAAGCAGGGTACAGCATGTAATTCTGAGGCAAGGAAACTAGGGTGCTGATAAACCACCTTCCACAGGTGAGAGTGATTTCAGGGCAAGGGAGTTATTTTCCATACTTTGAGGCTTCCACTGGACAAGCTAAACATGCTTTGCTAGCCAAAGACAGCTCTCAGACACAGAGAGACAATGCTATATGCGTGTACTGAAATATTACAGTGAACCCCACTCATTTGTACTGAAAGGGAAAAACTGTAGAAGAAAAACTATTCTTTTTAAAACTTTGTCCTTTTTGAGACTGCCTATCTCTGAAACTGCTGCATGGCTCTGTAATTACTTTCCTGATCCCTGTAAGCACAACAATATAACCATGAGAATGTAATGGAACATGCAGGATGTCTGACTGTAACAAGCTCCATGATCATTAATCTACTCTTGTAACCGTTGAACATTAATCTAGCCTTATAACCAATGACCTCACCCTGCTAGCTAATCAGAGTACTGCCCGGTTCTTCTGTCTTGCCTTTGCAATTCCTACTTATGCATCATATAAAGGTGCTAGCCCACAAGCACTGGCCACCTGGCTTTGTTGTGGGTAATGATCTCAGCCAAAACCACTGGTGTGAAATAAAGCTGTTCACTGCCTCCAAATCCTGGGTGTCTTTTTGGTGTGCCTGCTTGCTGTAGCAGTACAATTAGTATATGTTAATTTATAAAACAAGAAGCACAGGTGCTGGTATCAGACATCAGGCAGCCACAGTGGGCAACCCTCATGCTCATACAAAAGCTTGATGAAAGCAGCAGAACCCTAAGAGAGCCCTAAGAGAACCAAGGCACAGGAATTTAAGTATTGCTCCAGATCTAGCTTCTGGCCAAGATTAACAAACTATAAGGAAATAAAATAACACAAGCATCATCTTGGTAACTTCTTAAGGAGCACTTCATAAAATCCAATATTCATTTTTGGTAAAAATTTTCAGCAAACGAGGAATGGAGGTGAAATTCTTCACCTGACAAAGAGCATCTACAAAAATGTCTATAGCTTTGATCATATGAAAGAACAAAACACTAAATCATTTTCACCAAATAAGGGGGAAAGCAAGGATATCTACTGTCTGTACTTCTGTTCAAAATCATAGAAGCTGTAGCCAATGCAACAAGGCAAGAAAAAGAATAGGTGTCATATTGGGCAGAAAATGTAAAGCTGTCTTTATCTGCAGACTTGACCTATTTTCAGTAAATAAGAAACTTAGAAGTGACACAATGAGTTTTGCAAAACTGAGAATACAAAATTAGCACAAAAATCTATTGTATTTTAAATATTGTCAATGAAAAATCAAAACCTGAAGTTAAAAACAAATATCAAAACTCAAAAAGTGAAAAAGCAACACATTTTTAACATCAAAGATGTGATAAATCTGGCAAATATACCATATCTGTACATTAAAAGCTATAAAACATTTCTGAGATAAATCAAACCCCCAACTAAATGGACAGATGGGTCATATTCATGTGTTGAGATGTGTTAAGACTCAATTCTGTTAAGATGTTAGTTCCCACCAACTTGATTTATATATTTACCATAATCCCTATCAGAATCCCAACAAACTCTTTTGAAGAAGAAGAAAAAGTTTGGGGTGTTAACATTAAATCAAGTAATATCAGTTAGGAGTTGTCCCAGTTTAGCCAAAAAGAAAAGACCACCAATGGGGAAAGAGACGAGGTTCCAATTCCTAAAATAAGTATTAAAAAAAAAAGGAAAAAAGTAAGAGAAATAAAAGCCAAGGTATAGGCTTGGATGCCTATGTATAGGATGCCTACAGTGTAGTAAGGTAGGTTATACTCTTCCATAATGCTTAAAGAAAATGATGTTGGTTTCTTCCAATGGTGAACCTCTCCCTTACCCAGGTTGGGGCAAGCAACCAACTTTCTTATTTCCTATTAATGCTTACTTCCTACAGTTGTCTCACTTTCTGCATTCATCTCCTTTCCTATAGTTTCTCTAGGTCCTCAGAGAGCAAATCTTATAATGTAATGAGTCTACATCCAAACTAGCAGCCCTTTCAATACATAACTCCAAATTATGTTCTTTGTAGATGTTTCCAACTTACATAATTAGATGCAGAGTTTGGCTATTTTTGCCAGCCTCAAACTTCACAGTCTTTACCTTGTTTCCCCTATTTATCTAATTACCACTGTTTTTAAAAAGCACAATCTTCCCCTTTATAACCACTTACATTTTGGAAAAGACTCATTTGTAAAGAAATAAGAACTAAGAGATAAGGAAAAACAAGTCCTTCTTTTGAAGACAACAAGTGTGTGTTGTTCAATAAGTTGTGTTTAAGATTTCGTTTTCTTCAAAGCTTGAAAACAGTACTAAGGCCCTGGGCTCAGGTCCTGTTTTCTTTCTCACTGCTGTGGTTTACGAGTTTGTTATCTTGATTGGAGAGCTGTGCCATAAGAGCCACTATCTCAAAAGATTATTTCCTACCTTTGGCAAGAACCTAACTGGTTATGATGAAAACAAATCATTTGTATTTTAAGAGGAGAACAACATATGGCTTGCAGAAGAAATTTTGCTAATGAGAAAAAGATAATGTATGATTTAAGAGTTCCAAATCTGTATGTTGAAAATATGCAAAGCGTACAATGAATAGAAATTTGAAAAGCAATAGAAGATGCTTAAATTGTGACTGAAAGAACTATTGATTTGGGCTTCAAGGCACACAGATATGCAAACATACCTACAAAAGTGTCTGATGCATGCTCATGTGTTTATGTCCAACATTTAAGGAGGTTAATGATCGCTTTCTCATTTACCCTTCAGGCCAATTTCTTTTCTAATTTCAATCCCACCTACGCTAGCAAGCCGGTATGCATAGCCTGAAGAGGGATTCAGTTCTGTTGGCTGGGATGAATAAGAACATCCACACAGAAGACTGGCAAGTGGAGGTGTCAGAGTCAGCATGCACGCCTCTGACAAGTTGATTGCTGGCACTAATTACCATGATTTGACATGATCGCATATTTTTTAGACACTATATTCCAGGCAAGTGGAAGTGTCAGTGGGAATCACACTATATCAGCTTATCATTTCTTCCAAAATGCTAGAGAAACAATTTGATCTGTGCTGAGTGCAAAGTCTGAAAGAGGGATGTTCACACTGACCATGTTTTATTCCAACCAAAGAATTTGAGGAATATATGGCTGCTATGACTCGGTTGAAACCACTGCCTATTCTAGATCTGCTCACAAGATGGTGGTCACTGGCAACAAACAGGTGGGTATTGAGTATGCAAAATGTGGGTCCCCTGAGTTGAGATGTGCTGTCAATAGAAAGCATTCACTAATGAAAAATCACTCATTGGATTTTGAAGACTTAGTAGAAAAAGAGAAATTAAGTACCTCACTGATAGTGCATATATCAGTTTCATGTTGAAATACTATTGTTTCAATAATAAAAGGGGAAAATATTGTATATTATTAAAGTCAATTCCATTTGGACATTTTTTCTTTAATGTAGCTACAAGGAAAGTTAAAGTACATTATGTGATGGAACTATTTTAGATGGCAAAGAAAAATAACACTTGTGACCTCACTCCTTTCAAGTGTGTAGATCTAAAAGGCAACAGAAAGAGGGTGCCACTCTTTGAGAGCCAGGATATGGGCAATTTCCTTCTTCGGAGTTACAGTTTCCTTCTTCAGGGATACTGTGGGACTTGTGCGATGACAGCCAATTCCTGGTGACGAATAAAGAATCATGGTGCAGCCAAAATATTCTCATCACTAAAAACAAATGAGCAAGACCACCTTGGAGTGGGCAGGAGGAGCCCTCTGCTGGGTACCAGCTAGGAAAATGAACTCCCCAAATTCTTACCCCAGACTTCTCTCACAGTCTCTCAAGTCATCACTACCTGTCCCCCACCTCATGTGCCCAACAGATCGCTGGACTTCACTCCCCCGAACACATATGGATCTTTCAGGATCCCATGCCTTTCCATGTTATTCTCCCTCCCGATGCAGTTTGATCCTCTTTGCCTGTACAACTTCTGATGCTTCAAAATACAGCGGAGACACCTGCCCCTTTACAAAGACATTCTGCTCTGGCCCCGTAGCTCTTGATTTTTCCAGCACTTAATTACAAGAGCATCACTGGGATTCACTGCAATGATCGGATTCTCTCTCACTCTGCTCGTGCGTACAGGCACCATCTGGCATAATCTATCCCTCTACATGCTCCAGTGCTGTCAAGTGAAAAGAACAAATGTGTGTGTGTGTGTGTGTGTGTGTGTGTGTGTGTGTGTGTGTGTGTCTATACATGCACACTTATAAACACACACAAAAAAAACTCCACAGATCTAATGTGAACAGTGGGATAATTGTGGAGATCCATCTATGGATAATGGATTTTTTTAAATTGTGGTAAAATGCACACAATATTTACTATCTTAACCCATGTCTAAGTGTGCAGTCTAAGAGTGTTAATTTCATGGACACTGTTGCACAACTCATTTTGAGAATTTTTCATCTCTCAAAACTGAAAATATAGGCCCATGAGATAGTAACTCCCCATTATCCCTCCATCCAGCCCCTGAAAAACAGCATTCTGCTTTGTACCTCTGTGAGTTTTACTACATTGGATATCTCATGTAAGTGAAGTCATACAGGATTTGATTTTTATAGCTGGATTAATCTGTAAGGTTCATACATGTTGTAGCATGCATTAAAATTCTCTTCCTTTTTAAGGCCAAACAATATTTCACATCCTGTTTATCTTCCATCCATACTTGCACATCTGCGTTCCTTCCACATTTTGGCTACTATGAAAGATATTCTCATAAGTGTAGGTGTACAGATACCTGTCTGAGTCCCTACTTCCGGTCCTCTGGATACGTACCTAGGTGTGAATTCCGTGCAATTCATTTTTAATTTTTTGAAGAATCATTATAACATTTTCAACAGTGGCTAGATCATTTGGCATTCCCTCCTGAGGCACACGTGTTCTAGCTTCTCCACAGACTTACCAACCTTGGTTAGTTTCTGCTTTTTTATATTGCAGCCATCTTCCTGGGCATAAAGTAATTTCACTATGGTTTTGATGTGCATTTTGCTAATGACTGATGAGGCTGAAAATCTTTACCTATGCTCACTGGTGGCTTGAACATCTTTGGAAAATTGTCTATGCAACTCCTTTGCCCCTTTTAAAATTTAGATATTTTGGGTCGTTTTGCTTTTGAACTCTAGGAATCCTTTAAATAGTCTATATAATTCTACATGATTTTTTCTATAGTCCAGACAGGAATTCCTCATTGGATATATAATTTACAAATATTTTCTCCTATTTCCTTTTCTGTTTATTTATAGTGACCTTTGATTCATGGAAATTTTTAATTTAATGTACTCCAATTTATTTATTTCCATTTTTATTGCCTATGATTTTGGTGTCCTATCTGAGAAATCACTGTGAAATTCAATGCCATGATGTTTTTCTCCTGCTTTATTCTAAGAGCTTTATAAGCTTAGATCTTATATTTAAAAAAGCCTTTGATCTATATTGAGGTTTTGCATATGGTATGAAGTAAGGGCACAACTTCACTATTTTAAATGTAGATATGAAATTTTCCTAACATTGTTTTTTGAAAACATTGTGCTTTCCTCATTGAGTGGTCTTGGCACCCCTGTTGAAAATCATTTGGCCATGGATGTAAGAGTTCATTTCTGGACTTTCTAGTTTACTCCATTGGTTTATATGTGTACCACTACTAAAGTGTTTTGGTCACTGTAGTAAAAACTTTTGAACTCAGTTAAGTATGAGACCTCTAACTTTATTCTCCTTCAGAAATGGTATAGCAGTTGGGATCCTTAATATTCCATATAAATTGTAGGACAGAATTATTCTGTCTTTGAAAAATATCATTATGATTTTGATATAGATCACATTAAATATGTAGATTGCTGTGTATACTATTGGGATCTTAACAATATTACATTTTCCAATTCATGAGTGCAAGTGTTTTTTCATCTATTTATATCTTTTTAAAATTCTTTAAGCAATATATTGTAGTTTTAAGCATAAAAGTCTTTCACCTCTTTGGATAAATTTATTGGTATTTTATTCTTCTTGATAATACCACAAGTTCAATTATTCTTTTAGATTTTCTCCAGATTCATTGTTCATTTATGATAATGCAGTTGGTTTTTGCATGTTAATTCCATATCTGGCAACTTTGCTGAATTTCTTTATTGGAGCTAACAGTTTGTGTGTGTGTGGACCTGTGTGCATGTGCACGCATGTGTGTGTATACATGTGTGTGTGCTTGTGCAACCTTCAGGGATTTCTACTTTAACAGTGTTTCATTGCATGGCAAGGCTAGGGATGAAGCTCAGTAGTAGAGTACTAGGAAATGCCAGCACATGCAAAGCATTTCCTAGTACTACAAAAACAAAATAAAACAAAAAACCTTCGAACTTGGACTCACACTACCAATTCTCTAAAGGGCTTTCAGGTCTCAGCATTAGACTGAGGCTACATCTTTGGTCTTCTGGTTCTGAGGCTTGTGGCCTCTTGAACTGAGCATCTACTGGTGTCCTCAGCTCTCCAGGCTGCTGAAGGTCATTGCAGAATTATTCAGGCTCCCACTGTGGAAGCCAATCTGCTAACTATATGTATATGTGAATCTTATTGGTTATCTTCCTCCAGGTGACACTGACCAATACACTCACTCTGGCCTGGAGCTTGTCTGGGATATTGTGATATAAAAAGAAGGGAAGATACATTTTGGGTCCAACCTAAGAAGCTCAGGGCCTCAGTGGCTGGGGAGAGAAAGGCTCCCTCAAATCATTTAAGCAATAGGAAAAGACAACCCAGGGTTCTACACCAGCTGAGTAGTGATAACAAGAGGCCATGGGCACATCTAGGGACTCATCTTATCCTGGAGGCTTCTGAAGGTCATACTAGAGTAGGACTTCTCTTGGGTAAACGCAGTACAGCACTCAGGCCTGGTGCAGAAGGTCATCAATTAACATGTGACCTTAGTGATTATCAGTATGCATTAGTCACAGAGTGAAACCAAGGGAGAAGATTCTCTCTGGAGGGTCACAGGCAGGTACGCCATCACCTTCTGTGGGGAACCAAACTGGCTTCACTGCACCATCTGTGGGGCTGAAGGAGCCTGGTTAGGACAATCCCAGTGGAAGAAACTCATCAAGCTCTGGAGCTTTCTGCCTTTGCTCACACAGCCTTATTTTTGGGTGGGGGGGGTGCCTTCCTCTTTGGATGAATGGGGAAATGAGTGACAGCACAGGTACAGAAATGAAAAGGTCCAGCTGTCGGTCAAATGCATCTTAATAAGGTTCTCTTTGAAAATTCTCAAAACAGAATGGTGAAAGGAAAAGTCTATACTCACAGAGCAGAGATGCAAGGACTTGGAGACAGAGGCATTAATCAAGTTCAGAGGAAGAAGAGTATCTAGCACAAATGATAATTAAAATGTAGAATTTCTCATTAATTAAAAATTTCTATTGAACAAGTATTATTGAGCTACATTTCAGACACTGTCTGAAATTCAGCAATAAACAAAATAAATTCATTCCTGGATTTGTCACAGAGTACTTTAGTAGGAGATGCAGAAAAACTAACAAATAAATATCTGAGACAGAAAGGGAGTGACATTACCAAGACAGTAAAATAGGAATTTCCCAGGCTCATCCTCTGACAGAAACATCAATACATCAGTTTGAACAATTCATGCAAGGATATACCTCCACAAAAGCCAAGGGATCCAGATAAGAGACTATAGCATCCAGTATAACACAGACATAGAAAAAGATCCATTGATGAGGGTAAGAAAGACAGGTTTACATTACCTGTGTCACCTCTCCCCAAGCCCAGGAACACAGGGCAGAGATACCTTCAATGGGGGAAAAGGAAAACAAATTGAGCAACCTACTTTGCTATGGACCCCAGTGCCAGGCCAAATCTCACAATCTCAACTTTCAGGATGACTCTGCAGTCCCAGGTTTCAGGCCTCATTAATACCAGGTCAGATGCACAGCCCTAGGCTTCAAGCACATCTTCAGGCCGGGCAAGCTCCTACAGACCCAGTGTCTAGGCCTGCTCTACTGCCAAGACAGCCCAGGCAAACCACAGTTCCAGGATCATAGTGCAGTATCAGCCTCTACAACCCTCAGCTCCAGGTATACAGATACAGACCCAATCTCCAAGTCTCTCCAGACGGTACACAGGCCTCCTTGGTTGCAGACACCTAACTATTTGCAGACATAGTTGTGTGCTGGCCCCTAAATATACAGACTCCAAGCCCACCCAGCACCACACTAGTTCCTGTGGTTTCCAGGTCCAGGCCAACCTCTACAGCTCCATGACCTAGAAAATCCAGCACATAGACTTGTTCTAGCAGAATCTGGCACTGGAAGTTTCCAGCAGACCCAGGCTCAAGAAGTGCCCTAATGCCAATCCATCCCCTATAGCTACAGACCTCAGGCTAATCTCATGGATTTAACCTCTGAGCTGGCCCTGAAGACCCAGGCACCAGGCTTCCAGCTGGATCAGAACTTCAGTAACAAGCCTGCCAATGGACTCTACTACATGGCCTTCCCAAAACCTCTAAACCAGCTAAATGATGAAGGGCTTTCCCTATGAAGGCCAGTCTGCAAGGGCAGGAATAGAAGTGTACTTGTTAAAATGTTCAGAGAGCAACATATCACCACAAAGATCATGAATAGTCAGGGAAACATGACAACACCAAAAGATCACAATAAAAAACCATTTACTGATCCTAAATAAATAGAAATTGATGCACTCTTTGACAGTGAATCAAACCTAATAATTTTAAAGAAGTTCAGTAGGCTACAAGAGAACAATTAAATAAAATGAGGAAAATAAGTCATACATGAAATGATAAATTTAACAAAGAGCTAGAAACAACAAGAATATATAGAAATTCTGGAGCTAAAGAACAAAATGGCTGGACTGAAAAATGCCAGAGTAGTTTTGTTTTTGTTTTTGTTTTTGTCAAACAAAAGAATTAATGGACTTGAAACCATTGAGTCAGAGGAACAAAAAGAAAAATGAATAAAAAACAGTAAAGAAATCCTATGGGATGCAGACAGAAGACCCCCACTCAGAAGGCCCAGGAACTGCTAACACCAGGGTTCATGTTTGGGCCCTCCCTGTGCATGCCCTGGGCCGCCTGAGGTACTATGGCAGGGGATGCACAAACTGCTCTCACCGTGGTTTGCGTCTGGGCTTTCCTTGTGACCTGACCTTCTGGAGGTAACAGACACAGGCAGTCTCTGATCACCACCAGTGCAGCCCACATTGGGCTCCTGTGCATGTCCTGAGCTACCTGGAGATGCGCAATCAGGTACTTCACAAAATGTTGACCTTGCAGTTCCTGTCTGGGTTCAGCCTATGCCCTGAACTGCCTGGGGTCACAGGACGACTGATCTGTGATTGTGCCACCAGTGCAGCCCACTTCTGGGCCATACACAGGCCCTGAGCTGAAAGGGGATACTGGATCAGACAGTCTGCCATCAACTGACATCAGTTTGCATCTGAGACCTGGGAGAACTAGGTACAATTCACCATCTGCCAGAAAATGCCAGACTAAGCAGCACATCTTAGCAGGCACTGAGGGGCAAGCCTGACCACCAGAAAAACTTGGGCTACTAGCAACCTTTGCTGAGCTGCCAGAGAAGAGGGAGACTGAGCATTCTGCCTCCAGTATCAAACATGACAAGGCAAAGGATCAAAACGCAATCT
The DNA here is from genome assembly GCA_004027595.1 of Dinomys branickii. NCBI lineage: Eukaryota > Metazoa > Chordata > Mammalia > Rodentia > Dinomyidae > Dinomys > Dinomys branickii. Next base: position 8,074 of record PVLD010003347.1, on the reverse strand, counting down.
CAGAATTCCAACCCACTCAGAACAAGTCCAGAAGACATTGACATATGACAACTTCATAAACATACATCTGAAATTAGTGAAATGTTTGCAATGGAAGTAAAGAAACAACTCCATCAGGCCATAGAAGAGATCAGATCAGAAACAATCTCTCAGGCAAAAAATGAAATGACAATACTAATAACAGAATTGCTCAGCACATCTAGAGAAGAAATACATAAAAAAAATAGATGAACATAGGCAACACATGGAAATGTTACATAAACTATATAGGAATGAATTAGAACGCATGAAACAGATTCAAAGAGATTTCCAGGAAATCAAAATTTCCACTGAAAGCTTGCAAAACCACTTGAATGAAGCCAAAGACAGAATTTCAGGTCTTGAGGACAGTATGGCAGCCAGTGATTGTGAAAGGGATGATCTCTTAAAATCAACAAGGATCCAGGAAAAATCAATTCAACAGCTGCAAGATAAGGCAAAGAGAAATAACGTCAGACTAACAGGAGTCAATGAAACAACAGGAGACAACACAAATAATATAAAAAGAATATTTGCAGAAATAATAGTAGAAAATTTCCCAAGCTTTGAAACAGAAACTGAGATACAGTAAATGAGGCATATAGAACTCCTATTAGCCATAACCATAATACAATTGTCTTGGTTACTTTTGTTGCTGAGACAAAATACCCAACACCCAAACTGAAGAAAGGAAAGGTTTATTTAGCTTACAGTTTGTGGAGGTTTCAGTCCATATTTGGCTGGCTGAGAGGCAGAGTGGCACACGGCAGAGGGCAAACTGTTCACGGCAGCAGAGCACAGCAAAACAAGCAGAGCAAAAGGGACAAATGGCTGCAAGCAGCCTCTTCTCTTCTCTTACACTGTAAACAGCCTACCCCCACCCAGGGGGCGTGTAGCTCTCACACAATCTCCATGCCTTCCCTTTCCACAGGCTCAGGATGTATACAAAGTAAGTACCCTGGATTCCTGCTGAATCACTCAGTTAAACCTCCAGATTCCCCAAGTTGACACAATGTATCAACCATAACAACAACTATACCCAGACATATAATAATCAAGATCCCAGATCTCCAGCAAAAGAACAGAATATTAAAAGCTGCTAGAGAAAAGAAATAGATCACCTATAAAGGAAAGCCATCAGAATCATGGCAGACTTCTCAACACAGATCATCCAATCGAGAAGAGTTTAGAGCAAAGTATTACAGGTCCTAAGACAAAACAGCTTCCAATCAAGACTGATATATTCTGCCAAACTATCCTTTAAGTTTAATGGAGAAATAAAATATTTCCACGACAAGGAGCAACTGAAGAACTTCATGAGTACCAAACCATCCTTAGAAAAGTACTAAAAGACATTTTAGACAGAGAAAAAAATGACCACACTTTCAAGAACAACAATAGAAAGGAAGCTTCAAGCAGAGCAAGCAATTAAACAGGTAGAAAAAGTAAGAAACCAACAGCAAGTAAATAACATGACAATGATAAGCCAACACATATCAGTTATAACCATAAATGTAAATGGCCTCAATTCACCAGTCAAAAGAAACACACTGGCAGAGTGGATTAAGAAACAAAATCTCACAATATACTGTATACAGGAAACATATTTTACTCAAAAGGAAATCCATACACTGAAAGTCAAAGGATGGAAAACAATTCTCCATGCAACAGGAACCCAGAAAAAAGCAGGTGTAATTATTATGTTTGCAGACAATGTAAACTTCAAACAGAGAACAATTGAAAGAGATAAAGAAGGTCACTACATACTTGTTAGGGGAAAACTACAAGATGAAGAGATAACAATCCTAAACATATGTGTACCAAATATTGGAGCACGAAACTATATGACAAGTCTTAAAAGACATGAAAACTCAAATAATTAATAATACTATTGTAATAGGGGACCTCAACACCCATTTGACATGAAGAGATAGGTAAACTGTACAAAAAATCAGCAAAAAAAAAAAAAAAAGATCCGAACCAACTCTGTGAACAAATGTATACAGTGTTCCACCCCACAAACATCAGAATACACATTTTTTTCTCAGCTGCACATGGGACTTTCTCTAAAATAGGCCACATTCTAGCTCATAGAGCATACCTACCTAAATGCAAAATAAATGAAATTATTCCATGCATATTATCTGACCACAGTGCAGTGAAATTGGAAATTAAGGAAAAAAGGAACTCCCCAAACTCAAAGAACACTTGGAAATTAAACAAAAACCTCCTGAACAACCAATGGATCACAGAGGAAATTAAACAAGAAATTAAAAATACCTACAAACACACAAAAATGTAGATATAACTTACTGGAATCGGTGGGATGCAGTGAAAGTGGTCCTCAGAGGGAAATTTATAGTGGTGAACTCACACATACGGAATATAGAAAGAGAACAAATAAATAGCCTAATGTTGCACCTCACACACTTAGAAAAAAAAGAAGTCAAGCCCAAAGCCCAATGAAGGGAGGAGATTATTATAAAGATCAGGGCAGAAATTAATGCAGTTGAGATGAAGAAAACCCTACAAAAAATAAATGAATCAAAGAACTGGTTCTTTGAAAGAATAAATAAAACTGATAAACCCCTAGCCACCCTTATCAAAACAAAAAAAGAAAGGAAAAAACTCATATTCATGCAATATGGAATGAAAAGGGTGAAATCACTATAGATCCTACAGAAATTGAAAAGATCATTAGTACCTACTTTGAAAATCTTTACTCTCATAGGATAGAAAACTCAGAAGAAACTGACAGATTCCTAGAAATGTACGAATTACCAAAGTCAAAAAAAGAAGATATAAAAATCTTGACAACCCCATATCAATTAATGAGATTGAAAGAGTAATTAAAAACTTACCAACAAAGAAAAGCCCAGGCCCTGATGGATTCACCCCAGAATTTTATAAGAAATTCAGAGAAGATTTAATTCCAACACTCCTCAAACTCTTCAGTGAAATTGAAAAGGAAGCAATTCTCCCTAACTCATTTCTGGAGGCAAGTATTATACTGATACCAAAACCCGATAAAGACCCAACCAAGAAAGAAAACTATAGACCAATCTCCCTAATGAATATAGATGCAAAGATATTCAGTAAAATACTAGCAAATAGAATGCAGCAAATCATCAAGAAAATCATACACGGCAACCAAGTCAGATTCATTCCAGGAATGCAGGGATGGTTCAATATTCGCAAATCAATTAATGTTATACACCATATCAACAGAACCAAAGACAAAAACCATATGATCATCTCAATATATGCAGAAAAAGCTTTCAACAAAGTCCAACATGATAAAAACCCTACAGAAAATAGGAATAGACTTTACCTCAATCTGATCAAAGCCATCTATGACAAACCAACAGCTAACATCATACTAAATGGACAAAAACTGAAAGCTTTTACTTTAAAATCAGGAACAAGACAAGGATGTCCACTGTCACCATTCCTATTCAACATAGTTCTGGAAGCACTAGCCAGAGCAATTAGAGAAGAGAGAGAAACAAAAAGAATAAGGATAGGAAAGGAAGAAGTAAAACTATCACTATTTGCAGAGGACATGATGCTTTACATGGAAGACCCAAAAAACTCCACAAGATGACTCCTTGAACTAATTGACAAATTCAGCAGTGTAGCTGGATACAAAGTCAACACCCAAAACTCAATAGCATTCCTATACACAAATAAAAAACAGACTGACAGAGAAATTAAGGAAACCATACCTTTCACAACAGCATCCAAGAAATTGAAATATTTAGGAATCAATCTAACAAAAGAAGTAAAAGATCTATTCAATGAAAATTATACTACTCTGAAAAAAGAGATCAAAGAGGATTTCAATAAATGGAAAAATATTCCTTGCTCATGGTTAGGAAGAACCAACATTGTGAAAATGGCCATATTACCAAAATTGTTGTACAGATTCTGTGCAATTCCCATTAAACTACCATTAGCATACCTCACAGATCTAGAGAAAACATTCCTTAAATTTGGGAAAATTGGCTTACCTCTTGCCACAGACTGAAAATAGACCCAAGTCCATCACCATGCACCAAACTCAAGTCAAAATGGATCACAGAGCTCAATATTAACACAGAAACACTGAATCTATTGGAAGAGAACGTAGGTAAAAATCTTGAAGACATAGGGGTAGGCAGAGAGTTCATGAACAAAAACCAAACCACATGGGAAATACTTCAAAGCATTGATAACTGGGATCTCATCCTACTGAAAAGTTTATGCACATCTAAAGAAACTGCCAGCAGAGTAAAAAGAAAACCCAGAAATTGGGAAAAAATTGTAGCTGACTGTCCCTTGGACAAAGGTTTTCTGTCTAGAACATATAAAGAATTAAAAACATCAGCTGCCCCCAAATTCAATGATCCAATAAAAAATGGACTTTTGAGATGAACATACACTTCTCAGATAAAGAAATACAAATGGTAAATACATGAGAAAATGTTTAACATCATTAGGAATTTGAGAAATGCAATTTAAAACAACAATGAGATTTCATCTAACCCCAGTAAGAATGGCTATCACTAAGAAATCAACCAGTAACAAATGCTGGCAAGTCTGTGAAGAAATAGGAACTCTTCTCCAACTTCCGGTAGGAATGCAGAGTGGTGGAACCATTGTGGAAATCAGTTTGAAGATTTCTCAGCAAACTAGGTTTGGAGGTCCCATTCAACCTAGCTATTCCCCTTCTGAGTATTTTCCCAAAAGATTTGAAAACAACATATCTCAGCAATATATGTGCAACCATGTTTGTAGCAGCACAATTTGTAATTGCTAAATTATGGAAGCAATTACCAATGTCATCCACTGAGGAATGGGTAAAAAAATTGTGGTACTTTTATATAATGGAATATTACTCAGCGATAAAGAAAGATAAACTCGTGGCTTTTACAGATAAATGGTCACAACTAGAGACCATACTCATAAGTGAAATAAACAAGACCTCCATGTGTAAGTAACATATTGTCTCACTAGTGTAACAACCTGAAAGAGTGAATAAAAATTAGGAGGTATGGCAGACATTGTGAAATTAAAGGAACTTGGTCAAAAGTAAAGAGCAACTGAGGTGAGGGAAAAGAGAAAGGGAAGAAAGGGTAATTATGTATGTATGTATGTATAAAGGGAAATTATGTATGTATGTATATACAGGATAGCTAATATAGTTGAACTACTGACTTCTATTGCTTTACTGAAAGGAACAGGTAATGATTAATTATTTGATCAATCTTGCATGTTTCTATTTGTTCTCCTGAGAAACCACTCTAAAGATATCAACAACCATTGATAATTTCCTACTACTTTGTCTGTAACTCTGTATTGCTTGTATGGTTCTTACGCTGTTTTGTAAATGGATGTCTGTTTGTTAATATGTTTTCCTTCTTTTATTTTAAAAAAAGAAATCCTATGGAACTATGAGACACAATAAAACAATAAATTTTAGAAAGAGAAGAGAAAGAAAAAAGGCAGAAAATTTATTTAAAGAAGCAATGATAGAAAACTCCCAAAATCTGGCATGAGAAATGATCACTTAAATCCATGAATTCCACAAAGAATCTCAAATAGATTAAGTGTAGCAATCTACACCAAGATATATTATAATCAAATTCTCAAAAATGAAAGATCAAAAAAGAACTCTGAAAGTAGCAAAAGAAAAGCAAATTGCCACATACAAGGGAACCTTCAAAAGGCTATGAGATTTCTCAGCAGAAACCTTACAAGCCAGGAAAATGTGAAGTGGTATATTTAAAGTAGAAAATATACCATTTTGTACAGATAATCCTGATAGAAAAAAGGACTGCCAACCATGAATACTGTACTCAGCAAACCTTTCCTTCAAAGATTAAGAAAAAATAGACTTTTTCAAACAAAAGCTATGAGTTCATCACTAGATTTGCTCCCCACCCCAAAAAAAGTGATGACTGAAATTCTTCTGGTCCAAACAAAAGAGCAGTAACTAGATAGAAGCATATGAAAATTATGTGATCAATGGCAAGTTATTATCAGATTAAGATAAATTGCCATAGCTTTAAGATATTTTATGTAAACCTTGTGGTAATCACAAAATAAACTCTTTGGTCAATACACAAAAGATAAAGCAAAAGAATAAAAGCACATCACAATAAAATTCATAAATGAAGATAGCAAAATAGGAAGCACAGAACAAAGCACAGAACTATGAAATGGAAAATCAGCAGCAAACTGGAAGTAGTAAATCTTAGCCTAGGCATAACAACTTCAGTTGGAAACCCCAAATTCTCCTATCAAAAAATATAGAATGACTAAACAGAATTTTTAAAATCAACTAAATGCTGCCTATAAGAGACTCATTTTAGGTTTAAGGACACATACATAAGCTGCATGTAAAGAACAGAAAAAATATTTCATGTAAATTATAACTAAAGCAGAGCCAGAGTAGATATACTTATATCAGATAAAATAGACTCTAAGTAAAAAAAACTGTCACAGGAGACAGAGAAAATAAATATATGATGATAAAGGGATCAACTCAGCAAGAAGAAGTTGTAAATATATATGCACCAAACACTGAAGCACCTAAATATATCAGATAATATGAATGAAACCAAAGGGAGAAACAGACACAATACAATAGTAAGTACTGATGAACTTCAATATCCCACTTAAAGCAATGGGTTGATCACTAAGACAGAAAATCAGGCCAGGCATTCTGGCCCATGTCTGTAATCCCAGCACTCTGGGAGGCTGACATAAGAAGATCATAAGTTCAAGCTCAGCCCAGGTAACTAGCAACCTGGCAATTTAGCAAGATGCTATCTCAAATAGAAAATTTAAAAAGAGCCTGAGGATGTAGCTCAATGCAATGGCCCTGGGCTCAATCCCAAGTTAAAAAAAAAAAAAGAAGACAAAATCAATAATGAAACAGCAGCTATGAACAATACAATAGGCCAGTGATGGCAAACTTTTCAATGATAACAAACAGCTTGGTGAGGCACATGTGCCATAGATTCACCACCACTGCTGTAGTCCAAATGAATCTAACAGCTATACACAGAACATTCCATCCAAAAGCAACAGAATACACATTCTTTTTGAGTGCATATACAATGTTCTCAAGGATAGATCACAAAACAAGTATTAACAACTTCAAGAAGACTGAAATGATACCAAGTATCTTTTCCAATCACAAGAAAATGAAAAATGCAAAACAAAAAATAATTGGAAAATTCACAAATATTTGGAAATTAAACAACACACTTCTGAACAATCGGTGGGTCAAAGAACATATCAAAAGGGAAATTCAAAAATATTTTGACAAAAATTAAAATATAACATACCAAAAATTATGACATGCACAAAACTAGTTCAATGAAGGGAGTTTACTATAATGAATATCTACATACGGAAAAAAAAGTTCTGAAATAAATAACCTAACTGTACACCTCAAGGAGCTAGAAAGAAGAATATACTAACACCAATGCAGCAAAAGGAAAATAGTAACAAAGATCCCAACAGAAATAAAAGAAATGGAGACTAGAAAAGCAATAGAAAAGATCAATGAAACCTAAGTGCTTGTTTTGAAAAGATAAAATTGATAGATCATTGCTAGACTAAGAAAAAGGAACAGAAAACTCAATGAAATTATAAATATAATAGGAGTCATTACAATGTCAAGATGGTTGCTCAACAGAGAAACATTTTCTTTCTAACCTTGTTTGGATTGAGATGAAAAGTCCGTCTGGAGACTTCCGGGAAGATGGCGACCAGGTAGGCAGCAGAGAGAGAACCTCCCAGAGGATTACCACCCAAACAATGAAATATAACAATATGAAGACAAATAAGGACTTCCGGGAAGAAGATGACCAGCCGAGAGAGCGAGTGTGGAGGGAAGAACGGCTTCAGCTCCTGAACCCGACAGAGAACGCGCTACTGGGACAAACTGCACCAAACCGGGCAGCGCTCCGGGATCCCGCTCAGAACCCCACCCCGCAGCCAGCGCTGCACGAACTGGAGCAACAGCGACCGGCCGGCGGGATTTCTGAGTCGGGGAAAATCTCCA